>OY720032.1:11932133-12190807 GCA_963082485.1 Eudonia mercurella | reverse complement strand
TTAGGAATTAGATGTTTCCGTAAATTTTTATGATTTAAATAAATAAATATAGTGAATGTATTAACAAATTGCATGTATTTTACATATTTAGGATATCAAAATTATTTAATAATTATTTAAGCGTACTTTTGCATTTGAAGACAATGCCTTTCAATGGAAAAAGTAATTAAACAAAATTTTATTTGTGAAATCAATAAATGAATGGCATTATTTTTATTTATTTATTTATAGGTAAGTATACACACACACACAATTGAAATAATCATAACAATGGTAACAAAGAAAGATTAAATTAAATTAGATAGGCCTGGCCTACTTTATTACTTACCTAAATTACATAAAAAAAATAAAAGTAATTATTAAGTCTTATTGTTTTATTATTGCTACTAATGACATTAACGTGTGTCGTTGAACAAAAACTATTTAAATGTTGTAACGCTATAATAGTTTTTATTAAAACTTAATTTTTAGCGGGTTCTTACTTTCTTTCTTTCAATTTTATTGTACTCGTAGCAACCCTGAATAAAGTGAGTCCACTTATATGAGATTAGTTTCGTAAAATAACGCATATTTGTACCTACATATTTAAATAAACTCTCTGAATAATTGCAAAAAGGGAAAAAAATTAACTTTTAAAATATTATTAGTGGCAAAATAATCTTCTTCTGTTCTAATATTGTGTTTAAAAAAATAAAAAATAAAAAAAACCGGTCGTTGTGGAGATCCTTGGGGGAGGCCTTTGTCCAGCAGTGGACGTCTTTTGGCTGGGATGATGATGATGATAATATAGATTTATTTGAGTTTATTTCTCATATTATTTTATACGTACTTACGTTTGTAACATTTCAGTCTCCGTGACAACACGAACTCTGCAAAGGTTTCGAAACGTCAGGATTAATAAACGGTGAAATAAACTCCTAATAGATCCCTATAGTGTTCTATTTTTAAAGTTTTATTAACAAAGTTTTATTAAATACAAACAAAACAAAGTTTTAGTATTTGATAAAATAAAGTTTTATTCAATACTAGTTACTTAACTAACTACCTAGTATTTAATAAAACAAAATTTTATTAAATACTAATTTGTTATAATTGGCTAATAAGCCAATACTTATAACAAACTAGTATTTATATTATTCATATAGGGTTTTATCTATACTAATATTATAAAGAGGAAAGCTTTGTACTTTTGTATGTAAGTATGTATGTTTGTAACGAATAAACTCAAAAAGTACTGGACCGATTTAAAAAATTCTTTCACCATTAGAATGCTACATTAGCGTTGAGTAACATAGGCTATATTAAAATTTTAAAAAATGCGGTACGAAGTCCACCGGGTCAGCTAGTATATAGTAATATTTTATTACATTTTATTTCACGAAAATCCATAAAGCAATTTTGTTAGTTTTATTTGCAGTTTTTGTAGTAGGTACCATCATCGCTTTCGCAAAATCGATTTAAATATAAGTAGACAGAGTATTAGTAAACTTATTTAAATCTTATAGTTGATGAAGTTTTGTTAAAATATCTAATATTATAATGACACTTTTGAGTACTATACCCACAGATTTTTAGTAGTACCTACTAAAAATCGTTAGTTTGTTGTGTTCTTTCTTTCGTACACTCTCCACAATAAATAAGGGTTGGAAGTGTTGAAACAATACTGATCTCAATGGTATTCAACCACAAAAGCTACTCCAATACATCCCGTCTGCGACTTAGTTACATTTTACGTACGAATTACGCAGTCTACTTTAAATTTGAGGCTAACAACCCTCACAATAAGGGTGAAAATTATTTGCAGCTTAAATTCCACGAACAATACATGTGTATTTCAATGTTCATTGTTGGAGTATTTTTATAAAAGAGCTCTACATGACAAACCACATTGTGTTTTTGTCAACATTTCCTCGAGATGTTGTTATGTATGAGTACCTATGCACTTACCTAGTCTACAGTATTCTTAGTTTCCATTGAATTGTGAAATGAAGTAACTTAGAGCAGTTCTACAGACATTGTGTCCTTTAATGGTCTATAGAAGTCTGTAGTGGTCCAGATCCATTCTGGTTTGACAAACGTTATTCCTTACGATAAATTATGGTTGACTAGACACAAATATGCATTCAAATTCATAGAATTAAAAAAATCATATAATTATTTTAGCATGTTGAAAAAATTTCCACGAGCAGGATTCGAACCTGCACCCTTCTGACATTCCGGGTCAGGTGCTCTTCCAATTGAGCTATCGTGGTTCTAACCAGCCCGACGAAATTATTCAACACTTTTTATTTTTTACATTTTTTTTACATTTTATTCAATTTTTTTCAATTCAATTCGATTTTTAGGTCTTCCTAAAAAACAAGCTCTTTTACACCGGATTTCATAACCAGGGGTTCCCGGTTCAATGTTTGGATGGTGGTACTTTAACACCCGTTTGCACTAAACTTATGAATCGCCTAAGTCTTGGCTTAACTATTACCCGGTCAAGTTAACTCGGCACCTGGCTCGAAAACGTCGTTTACACTCAGGTGCCGACTTAACTTGGCCGGGTAGTAGTTAGGCAAAGACTTAGGCGATTTTTAAGTTTAGTGCAAACGGGTGTAAGTCTCTAACTCTTGTCTTGCTCTAAGTTTATCTGACTTGCTACTACTATGTATCACAAATAAGTCCATCACTGTAACAAAATGGTTGTACGAGTATTATGTCTGTCAGTTTGAGGTTAGTTAGCTAGTTTCTCAGGGTCTTACAAATAAACAAAGAATAAGGTCCGAATAGTTATTCCGTGTTTTGTCTCTTTTACTCTATTTTGAAGTTCAGGGGTCAGGTTCGGAGTCATTTTCTAAATACACCTTAGCTATGTTTATTTATTTTATGATTTATATTGCATAAACTCTGTTTAATATATTTATTTCCCTTTTCTATGTTTTTTATTTGATGTTATTATTATAATTTATTTTATTTTTACTTGCACCCATTTTTATTTTTTCTTAGTTTCATTATTTTTCGCCCAAGGTTGCCGGGAAGAGATTGCTTGTTAGCAATAAGGCCGCCTATTTTGTACTATATGTTTTTATCAATTTGTCAGTAAGTATCTGTTTTTTTGTGTACAAATAAAGTTTATTATTATTATTATTATTATTGAAATGACGTTTACGTGACAGAAACAAAACACAGAATAACTATTCGGACCTTATTCTTTGTTTATTTGTAAGGCACTCAGTGATTGAGATTTCCGGGTGTAGTATGTTTCCAGCCTTATCGTCATTTTAGTCAGGCGCTTCACCGTTGCTAAAAATAAATCCAAAAACAATTAACTGTGGGTAGAGACACCAGTCATTATCAATCATATTTTAAAGATAATGGCATGTTATGTCTTCACAAAATTGTGGAATTAAGAACGAAGATTGCCCTTATCTTATTGACTGAAACACTAATTCATGGTGTCTTATAAAATGTTTTGAAATTAATATCAAGATAAACAACTTAATCATTTTAATCAAACATATTTAAGGAAATCTTGGTACCTACGGTCTGAAGAGAATGACATGGTATCACACATTTTTTTTTCCTACAACTTATATCTTTTTGATGTTTTTCAATAACTTTGTAGATATATATATACATATATATATATGATTTAGCAATATATTTTTTTATCAATTTTAGGTTTAACTAACTATGCATATCATTAGAATGCACAATGTTTTCCTAATAACTAAAGTTTCTAAAGTTTTAAAAATTACATATTTTTGTTTGTCATTGTGTCTTATTAAAATTCGTAGGATGACGTCATACTCAGAATACTAGCTAAAGCTATTAGTTATTGTTCTGAGATGCCAAAGATCTAGAAATCTCATAGACAAAATATTGTCCTCTATGAAACTATTTTTATGGTCACAATGCGCGGAATATTTCACCAACAGATAATCTCTAGTTCTTATTATGAACAGACAAACAAATTAACCGTGCTTAACTAGTTGTTATCTGTATTAAAATGACAGATAAGCAGGCTATTCCTTGTACACTTAAAATTCATTTTATTTTTAATTAACAACAGGGATGTGCTTGCCCTTTATCTAATGACTAGCTAACCCTGCGGACTTCGTATTGCATTTCTTTTCTTTCTTTTTTAATTTTTTTTAATATAGCCTATGTAACTCAGCGCTAATGTAGC
Organism: Eudonia mercurella; assembly: GCA_963082485.1. NCBI lineage: Eukaryota > Metazoa > Arthropoda > Insecta > Lepidoptera > Crambidae > Eudonia > Eudonia mercurella. The sequence goes on along the minus strand of OY720032.1, from coordinate 12,186,633 downwards.
ACTCTAATGGTGAAAGAATTTTTTAAATCGGTCCAGTAGTTTTTGAGTTTATTCGTTGCAAACATACATTCATACAAAAATACAAAGCTTTCCTCTTTATAATATTAGTATAGATAAGTGATGAAGGCGCACTTTATCCACTGTGGAACTGGATATCTTACCTCAATTGGCAGAATGCAACTTGCAACTTGCAATGCAACAAACAAATACTGCCATCAGCAAGACTGGGCTTTGAAACGAGAAACGAACTCGAACCCCCTGACAAACACACCCCAAGACAAACAAACATACAAACAAAATTTTAATTATAAAGTTAAGAAAACTTAATTACTAAGAACTTTAGTAACCTTATCATGTTATTTTGTAGATTTGCAGTATACGTTTTGTCATTAAAATAAAATTAAATAAATTCTAACAAATTATTTATTTCAATGTTTAATCACAAAATCTTCTTCCATTAAAAAAAATCACAATATACACATATACAACCCTGTGTGGTGCCGGGGATAAAGAATTGCACCACCCCATCTCTTCCCGTGGGTGTTGTAAAAGCCGACTAAGGGACCATTCCAGAGGATGGGTAGCAGCATCTCTCTGAGGTTACCCTCAACCTACTGCGATCGCCAACCCGCCTGCCAAGCGTGGCGATTACGGCAAATAACCCTCATATCCTTGAGGGAGGCCTTTGTCCAGCAGAGGACGTCTTTTGGCTGAGATGAGACACATATACAATACAATACATATACAACTTTTTAAAACGCTACTGTCTCTACCAATCAATAGCAATGTTGTTCATTGCTCCAACACTGCTAGCGAATATTCCACAGGCGCTCTAGCGCGAGTTTCATTCGCCATTCGATCACGCTAACGAAAACCATAATTTGTATTGAAGCAGCGCCTCCTAGTGGAATATGAGGAGCATTAAGTTTTTTCCATATCTTTATATATAAAAATCTTCTGTGCGTGTGTATATTATTGAACTCTTTTTAACGGCTGGACAGATTTGGATGAAATTTTCTGTGTGTGTCCAAGTGGATTCGAGAATGTTTTAGATTTACAATTGGACCCGAAAGGTGGCGCTGCTATAGGGGCCCATCATGGGATACGGGTGTTCATGATTAGTTTGTTTTGTTGTCATGGAAACGTTAAAGCGGTACGAAGCCCGCCAATCTTATCTTCATGTGTTCTTAAGTTTACGCGATCACTACACATTGGAAAGTTACACTTTAGGTAACTTACTTACTTTACTTTACAGGTTGTTTTGAGTCTCTATTCTATATGCGTTATAACTTAAAGTTTTTCCTTAGAAATATAGTTTTCTTCCTTTTAATTAAATAGAATGGAATGGAAATTTTATTTTTTGTTTCCTGACTAGGATGCGGCTTTCAACTCACTTGAAGGTAAATGATGAAAAACGGAACCCTTATGGATTCTTCATGTCTGTCTGTCTGTCTGTCTGTCTGTCTGTCTGTCTGTCTGTCCGTCCGTATGTCACAGCCACTTTTTTCCGAAACTATAAGAACTATACTGTTAAAACTTGGTAAGTAGATGTATTCTGTGAACCGCATTAAGGTTTTCACACAAAAATACAAAAAAAAAAACAATAAATTTCGGGGGTTTCCCATACTTAGAACTGAAACTCAAAAATTTTTTTTCATCAAACCCATACGTGTGGAGTATCTATGGATAGGTCTTCAAAAATGATATTGAGGTTTTTAATATCATTTTTTTCTAAACTGAATAGTTTACGCGAGAGACACTTCCAAAGTGGTAAAATCTGTGTTCCCCCCCTGTAACTTCTAAAATAAGAGAATGATAAAACTAAAAAAATATATGATTACCATGCCGATTTCCACCGAAAATTGGTTTGAACGAGATCTAGTACCTAAGTAGTTTTTTTTAATACGTCATAAAGTACGGAACCCTCCGTGCGCGAGTCCGACTCGCACTTGGCCGGTTTTTTTTACTCCTTTAAAAGAAAATAAACAAAATTTCTGAGACACATCATTCTTTATTTCTTTTCAAAAAGCCAACTTTAAAACTGACGGACTTTCATACAAACTTTCAACCCCTATTTGCCCCTTTTAGGGTATGATTTCCGAAAAATCCTTTCTTAGTTGCTGGTTACGTCACTCAATTATTCACCTACCGTCCAAATTTCATCTAACTAGCTTAAGCGGTTTCGGCTCGGCGATGATGAATCAGTCAGGACAAGTCATTATATTATGTATATATTGTATATATTGTATGTATACATTATATTATGTATATATTTTCTACAGTTTCTCAATTTAAAACCTCTTTTTGTTGCCATTAGGAAAACCTGCAACAAGTTAATTTAAGTTTCTTCTTTCTTTCTTTCATCTTTAAAAATCGCTAAAAAGCTGTTGGTTTTCTGAGTAAAAATTTATAAAAAATCTTACAAACATAAAATGAAAATATCACAAAATATCGCCGCAAAAAGTATCGGAAACGAATGGTCGCCGGGAGCAATAAATCTGGCTCAACATTTCGAGTTTGCAGCAACTGCGCTACTCGTTAACCTTTATTTTTATATTACAGCCGTAACTTTGGGGATGCGATCGTTCGGACATTTTGTTTTAATCCTTGCTGAAATTTTACCGAACTGTATGTATTTTGTATAGAAAAAAAACTGGATGCAGAAAGCCTAATACCGAAAAGGTTGGCCTGCAAATGAAGAGATCCAGTGTCTTTTTGGTAGTAGATAATACAAAATCGTGCATGCTTTGTCAAACTCAAAGACGCCAATCAACATAATAAATACTTTTTAGGTATATTTTCATATCATCATCTGATCATCATCATCGTAGATCATCATTTCAATAAATGTTTTTTCTTTCTTCTTTTTTATCTCAGTTAAAAGACTCCACTACTCGACTCTTTTATATGACTAACTTCTTTATCATTGTTCTTTTCTCAAGTTTACGCAAACACTACACTTTGAAATTAATTTTTTTTTACGAATTTACGTGTTTATATTATAATTTTTTTTGGTCGGCAGTCTTCCTCTTATTAATATTTTTTGTCGTTTTTGTCCGAAACGTCTTAAATTGTATGTAAAAGTGCAAGCAGATCCGTATACTTAAAATGTTTTTATAAAACCTCATTGATATAAATAAAACATTTTAATTGCCTATACGGTACACCATCCTGATGGCTCTCTAATTTCTAACATCTTTCATGGGGAACTAAACAGTTTTAACGATGACTAAACCGCCTGCAATAACCGAATTACATTGCTTTTGGCCGCTCTTTGACGAAGTGCAGTAAATAATGTAGCTGAAATGACCCCACCACCCTACTGGTGGACTATGAAATTAAATTTGTGCACAATGCAAGGTGGGACACAGCTTCCACTAATTTATAATATCGTTGACGTTTCAGGGGTCGTAGCCTCACGCTGCACGGAACAATTATGTTGTCAATCCATTTTGTTGTCGCTCAGCAACTCGCACGACAACCTATTGCAAGTGGGCTGGCTGGCTAAGTTTTTTTTTAAATTCCTTACTGGTAAGCATATTGCTTTCATTTCATCTAATGATATGTGATGCTAAGGCCGAAGGAAGCGCACTTACCTGGAATCCTCACATCCTTATCTATACTAATATTATAAAGTGGAAAGCTTGGTATTTTTGTATGTAGGTATGTATGTTTGCAACGAATAAACTCAAAAAGTACTGGACCGATTTAAAAAATTCTTATCATTAGAATGTTACATTAGCGCTGAGTAACGCTATATTAAAAAAATCACAGATTTCGCAGTCTCCGCAAGAATCGGAGCATTGAAAATGAATACAACAATTTACGAAAAAAAAACATTTATTTTAAATAACACAATTCCAACTTGAATGCACTTCTTGCCTGCATCCGCATCTTTTAACACCATTACCATGACGTTTTTTCTTAAGTCGGTTTTTCTTTTTAAATATTTACAATTTAGTATACAACCCCCCCCCCCCCCCCCCAAACCCGATTACATTTTTCAAAACTCCAAATAAAGTTCCCAGCCGATTTTCAAAATTCAATTCTCACTCGTATCTCGATAAATTCCTCAACTCTTGGTACTATTTCCATCTCGATTCTCTTAAAATCCTTGGAGCTATGGCCAAAAATACGTCTCAGGCAATTTGCATCTGATAACCATTTTCAATGGTAAAAAGAAATGCGGTACGAAGTCCGCCGGGTCAGCTAGTTATATTATATAGATAGGTAAGATGCGACATAGAGATAAGATGGTAGCTGTAGCTAGCCAGGCAATCTCTTTTCTGTGACTAGGCCGCTGTAGTGAGCTGAGGCTACGATTGTGACAACAACGCTTCCACCATAATCACTTAACATCAGTTGAGATGAAAGTTAAGAGCTTATCCGCGAGATAAAAAGAAATGCAGTGTAGTACCCATATTTTACCCGCGCAACAGTAAGGCTGAGGCTTCGACCCCCAGCAATTTATTTGTGTTAACTGTTTAGTACGTTTTGGGTGGTGGTTGGACTTAATTTAAACGATGTATGTAAGTACATTTGTATGTTCCGATATTTTAATAAAACTTTTTGTGTGCGTAAGTTATTTCCAATTGGTATTGTACACTGTGTAAGTGTGAATAGGGTGCTAAATTACAATTTCCGCAGTGGTGTCTCAGTGAGCTGATGATATTTTGGACTATAGGAAATATGGCAACATCCAGAATACTATAGGAAAAATGACAGAATCAGGACACTAAAACAAGAGTATAGACGTTTTAAAAAACCTAATCGAGACCTTGTGTAAAAATAAATAATCACTAGTGTAATAAGCCTAAGGTATTTTTGTATGATATTACCATTATTATTATAGTTAAATCAGTTTAGACAGGAATTTCTAATAGTTGGCTCAATATTTGTACACCAACATGCAGGTAATATCATCATCATCCGACGGATCCGGTCATCCGGACGGAATTTCTAATTGATTATAATATACCTTGTAAACTGAGGAGCTCAATGGCGGCGCAGCTGAGCGTTTGAGTGGCGATCTTATAACATTGAGCAAATTTAAGTAGATTTCCAATGATGGGTCACCGGAAGGGTGACCAGTGAAAAATACTTCAAGCTTGAAAATATATAAAAGTTATGAAAAATATATCAAACCCATACGTGTGGGGTATCTATGGATAGGTCTTCAAAAATGATGTTGAGGTTTCTAATATCATTTTTTTCTAAACTGAATAGTTTACGCGAGAGACACTTCCAAAGTGGTAAAATGTGTCCCCCCCCCCCTGTAACTTCTAAAATAAGAGAATGATAAAACTAAAAAAAATATATGATGTACATTACCATGCAAACTTCCACCGAAAATTGGTTTGAACGAGATCTAGTAAGTAGTTTTTTTAATACGTCATAAAGTCTTCGTGCGCGAGTCCAACTCGCACTTGGCCGTTTTTTTTTATTTTTATAAGTACCGGATTTCCATAGAATACCAACTTGTAAAATCACTAATCGGTACCTACGTTTCAGGCCCGCTAGCCTTGTGTAGTTGGCACTTTTTTTATATATTTTACGGGTAAGTAAAGTGCCCTCATCTCACCTGATGTTAAGTGATGATAAGGCCAATGATGGAAGCGCACTTCATCCGGGATCCTCAACTAGTGAGGCACTGGCTATCTTCTCTACCTGCCGGAACACAACAATACTACAAACATTGATGTTATGGCGACATATTTAGATAAGATGGTGGTAGCTAGCCAGGCGAACAAACAAGCCCTACCACCAACCAAACCGAGTACACAAACATGTACCCTCCGCTGGGAACCGCTGGTCTTAGCCATACATTAAGATTATACTTTTCTTGTCAAATATTAATTTACTTTACTTTGCTTTCTTTATAGGGTAAGTTACTATCGTCAACTTTTAATAATTTTTAATATATAAATCTTCTGTGCGTGTGTATGAAATTGAACTCCTTCTAAACGGCGGGACCGATTTGGATGAAATTTTCTGTGTGGATTCGAGAATGGTTTAGATTTACAATGGGACCCGGTAGGTGGCGCTGCTATAGGGGTCCATCATGGGATACGGTGTTCTTAAGCGGACGAATGATTTGTTTGTTTTGTTGTCATGGAAACTGTCAAAGCGGTACGAAGTCCGCCGGTCAGCTAGTTTTTTTATAAAAAAATATTCGCCTAAGTTATTAATTTTAACGTTTTGCGTTCGCGTTAAATTTAAAAAACACATCGCTCATGTTACGCACCTACCCACATTGTTTTAGTATTAATAGAGCGGGAATGGCGACAGCTCTGTAGCGAAAAGTCAGTGCAATCCATTTACAGGGTGTTTGCGATGTGTGATTCAAGTTCCACTCGACTTTGCGGCGCGGCGCTTTGATGTAAAACTCATACGAGTAGCTCGCCCTGTAGCTCAATATTGACATGCACTATGACGAAACCTTATTCTGGAAGTCGCAGACACAATTTCACATTCGTTTTTCCACATCGCTTCGATTTATTCTGGTATTACAGAACCGATAACCATGGGGATAAACGAGTCCTCGAGTGGAGACCGCGGATTGGCAAACGTAGCGTAGGACGTCCTCAGACTAGGTGGAACGACGTTCTTCGCAAGGTGTCTGGCAAGAGCTGGATGAGAGTAGCCGCGGATCGTGCTCGGTGGCGTGCACTTGGAGAAGCCTATGTCCAGCAGTGGACGTGTGTAGGCTGATGATGATGAAACGATAAGGTAGAAGAAGCAAGCACACTACAACCTTCAACCTTCCACTACTGAGTAACTAGTCTTTATATATCTAACTGAACCACGCAATGCTACTAATGTTGATGTCTTGGTGGCAGACCTAGATGGTGGTGGCAAGCCAAGCGGTAAGGTCAGATTTTTTTTTTTATTTACGGGTAAGCACAGTGCCTTGATCTCACCTGATGTTAAGTGATGATAAGGCCAATTGGTGGAAGTGCACTTCACCCGGGATCCTCAACTAGTGAGGCACTGGCTATCTCTTATTATTATTCCTAGCGGCCCGTCCCTGCTTCGCACGTGTGGATATTTTTTTTTTATATAAAGTCCATGTTACTCAGCGCTAATGTAGCATTCTAATAGTAAAAGAATTTTTTAAATCGGTCTAGTAGGATTTATTCGTTGCAAACATACATACATACATACATACATATGTACATACATACATACATACATACATACATACATACATACATACATACATACATACATACATACATACATACATACATACATACATACATACATACATATACAAAGGTTTCCTCTTTATTAGTATAGATATCTTAATGATTGAGTACGTATTCCGGGTTAAGCATGCCTTAAATCTTAGCCTAGTGTCATTTAATCTTGTAGACAAAAACAAGATTTTATTATTTGCCAAAATTTTTACCTTCCTCGTTTATCCCAAGGAGGCGCTGCTTCAACGCCATACAAATTCTTGTTTTCGTTAACGTGGTCGAATAGCAAATAAAACTCGCATTACACACCCTACTGCTCGTTGTAGATAGTATAAAAATAAAGATCAATTTCTACAGCAAAAGTATAAAAAGAATCAACACTAGAATAAATTACATATATTGCTCGTGACTTTATTCGCCAAGAAATTACATACACATAAAATTGTTGAGTCCGCAAATCAGTAATCCGATTCTCCAGAGGGAACCATTACGTTCGATTGATCGTAGTAGACTTGTGGGAATTCATATGACTATGATTATCATATGTTATTCACATTTCAAAAAATTAAAGATTTCATGCATTTTTGAGCTCACATAAATGTCACAGAGACCACAAGGTCTCCGCCTCAGTACAAACTTAGAAGAACCTTTAAAAAAACTCAGTGTCAAATTTAGTAATTTATTTAAAATCAATCTTAGCAATTGAGCATTGGGTAAGTCAACTTATTTAATTATCTTAATTAATGGCTTCGCATTTAGCCAATTTCAAGAAATTAAAATGGAGTCTCACAACACGTGTTATTACGGAAAGAACTCGGGTGAAACTCATACGTCATACTTTTTCGTAAATCAAAAAGATTGACAGTGTTTTTCAAAAATAGTACTCGTATCTCATTGTCATCATCGTCATCATCATTTCAGCAAAAATATATCATAATGCTTTTGCTTAAATATTTTTGAACACATCGTACTTATTGATTAGGACTATACCTACGTAAATTAATTACATTTCAGCCCTTGTATCTTTTTAAGATACGATATCTACATACGATAAAACATTAATTTTCCAATTACGAACAAAATTAATTATAATTCATTGGAAAAATATCGTCGTTATTATAATTCTCCAATTTTGTGTGAGCGTTTCTAAAAGCACCGTACAACTTAACTTACAATAAGTTAATAAGTAAGTACGATCACTTCAATAATACGTAGTTAGATATAAATAATGTTTTTCCAACGTTGTCTATCGCCTTTTCGCGACGCCCCAGATGTAAGATCCCAGAATAGTCATACCCCACTCGTACCAAAGGGCACCTTTATTATTTTTTCCAGTTTTCATCACTTCACGCTCGGTCTGTCTTTTTATTCAGTGGCTGTGTAATCCGCTGTTGGCGCATTTATTTTGCACTCTCCTCAGTGTCGGTAGTTACCTGTATTCCACAACTCTTTGAAGTCAAAGCTCTTTTGATTTTGCGGGGTGGCTTAGTCGCTGACCGCACGTTGTATGAATGATACTTTTCCCTGAATAGTCGCTCGCACACCCTAGATATTTTAGCCACAAAGGGGTTTTGAACGTTAGAAATGCCTAAACCTGAACAGGCGTGTGACATTACAGTAACAAGCTTTTTGGTAAAAAAATAAGGATTTGTCTACAGACTTCGAAAACAGAAGACTGTTATGAAAACAAAAGACTGCTGCTAAAGATAAGATAAGATAAGATAAGATAAGATAAATTTTTATTGCCATAAAAACGACATAGTTACCTTTAATTTGATGAGTGGTTGCTGCTTTTCTACAACGGTTTCTTAATTCTCGAAGACCTATTTTGACATTTTGAAATTGGGGAAAATAACTGAATCCCTTGTTGCTTTCTGACGTTTCGAACTTTTAGAAATCATCTCCAAATTGCATGTAACTTGCTACAATTAGTATCGTTAATTAAATTCAATAATATTTATTTAAAATACCCGCAAATATGTTCCGCATTAGCTTTAGAAAACAATTAAAATTCATTGTAATGTAAAAAAATATGATTATAAATAATAGGTAAGTAGACACTTTATCGTTGCAAGAAATATATCGTGCATGTGCTTAAGTCAGCTTACGAAGCTGATATCATAAAGAGAGCGATGGTGGCTGGCGACACATAATGGGAATAGATGAAAAATTATTCACACTAGCGCGTATTGACTTTGCACGCGGTGACAGGGCGCGAGGCCGCCGGAAATGCTAAGGGTTGCCAACAAACTTTATTAAAACGAATTTCTTATTATCAAGAATATTTTTTTTGCATACACAACATTTCTTTACCTAAACCTGGTTTCTAGGCTAGTTAGCTAGCTTGTGCCAGCGATTCCTATGTCGTTCTACTCAATAGATTATTGTAAAGCATTCTGACCCAGTAATAGAATCACGGCTATTGAAAAGGCTTCTGAACGGATACGTATAGATATTTAAAAAAATTTAAATATTTTTTTACAACCAACTAAGTAATATCAATCTTTACCTTGTGACGGAGGTAAATACAAACATCAAGCAATAAATTTACTCTTATTATTGCCAAATTGTTTAATTTGACAAATTTACTATCTAGGCCGACTTATGAAAAACTTTCCCACTTACTGAACCGAGTAGAAAAGTTAATATATTTTTAATGTGTAACAAAATGATATTAGGATAAGGATCAGGGTGCCATAAGCGTGTTTTATTTGCCACCCGATCACCTACCCTTAACTCGACGAATGCTATGGATTAATGAATAATAATGATTTTAATAATAATAGTAACATACCTATGTACACACTTTATAAATACAAAATTGATATTTTTAAATGAATTAATTGTACTTTATTATAAACTTTGCATGTCTACATGGCAGAATATGTGAAACTATAAAAATATGACCAACTTCTTGTAATACCAACCATATTCTTAGCAAATAAAATATTCTATTCTATACTATTCTATTCTCGTTTGTAACCAACAGACGCTTCTTTTTTTAATGAGATCGAATGACAAACACGACTCGCGACAAGCACTAAAAGCCCACTGCACAGCCCTAGACACCCGCGTGTTTGTATACGCAAGTCGGATGTCAGCCCGTGACGCGGTCTGAATGTACGGAACCGAGTCCCATAATAAATAGAATATTTTTATCGGCACCCGCACTCGCCGCCGGCAAATATTGTCGCCACCCCGCCTAATCTCACCGCGTCTTTGTCGAATTTAAAGATCCCTCAGTGTACTTGATGTCATCAGGATATAGTGTTACTGCTTCTACAGTTTACTCAAGTGACAAATTTCATAATGTTTAGGTGCTCTATTTTAACCAAGAAATTATGATGGATCTCGAATTCTCGACCCTTCCAGCCGGAACACAACAATAGGTAGGTACACCTACACTGCTATAGGGAGATTGAGACATGACCCACCACGCTCTGCTCCAATGAGCAATTGAGCAGCTCGATGTCATTAAACTTTGTTATATGTCCAGAAACCTGGCAAGTCGAAACATGCACATCATACACAATCATTACCCGAAACCATAAGCTGCTGCACTTTCAAGCTCCACAAAAACAGAATAAAGATGTGTCATCATCACATCATCACATCATCAGCTCATTTTATGTCCCCACTGCTGGGGCACGAGCCTTCCCTATGAGTGGATTGGGAGAACGGATCATAAACCACCACGAGGGCCCAGTGCAAGTTGGTGGTTGTTAACGACTGCTAATGCAGCCGGGACCAACGGCTTTACGTGCCTTCTGAAGCACGGAGGAGCTCGAGATGATACATTTTTGGTCACCCGTCCGATGACCGGCCTTAGCGAAAGTTGCTTAACCTCAGCACTCGCAGACGGGGGGCGTTAACCACTACGCCATCGATGTGTAAACCTCAACATTTCATTGGAAAAAATAAACAGAAACCTCTTTAAAAATATGAAAACACACAATTACAAAGAACTCTGCGGTTAAGCCTCCGGTACGTGCCTATCTTAGCACGGCACCCTCGGCAATGATCAATTTTATTCGGACGCATATTTGCGTAAAGCATTTTATTACAATCCTCGATCCATCAATCCGTCAACATCAAAAACCCTTGCCAATAAGCTTCGCGGAGTAATCCGCGCTCCGTCCCTGCCACGCGAAGTACTTCTATGGGGAAATGATTCAGTTTGAATTGAATCTTACTCCCGCAATTTTGAACAAATAAACTCGAAAGAATTGGAATAGTAAATATATTTACATATATATACATAAGTATAGTATATTTTTAATGATTTTGTCAGTTTCGTTTTTTTTTAATTTTAAGAAAATATAGCGGTTGTCTTGATATAACGATTTTTTTACATTTTTTTAAATTTTTAAATTTTTTCAAAAAAAAATTGAAATATTTTTTATCAAGTTTAAATTTTTTTCCATATATTTTACTAGTCAAGACCTTCTATTTGATAACCATATTGAAGCGGTTGTGAAAAGAAAAAAATGAGCCTGCCATTTTGTTGGCAGCCATCTTGGATTTACAATGATACCGAATGTATTGAATTATATTGTCATCAGAACTAAAGGTGTGTACCAAATTTCAGATCAATTCTTCAACAGGAAGGGGGTCAAATTTCAATTAATAGATTTGACCGAAACAAATAAACAAATAAATAACCAAGGCAAGCTAAATAAAACCGTATAAAAAACGAAAGTTAATAGGCCAAAAAATAATTCATGGCATATAATTATACATTAAAACACTTTGCTATGAAATAGTTTAAATTTGGTTCACAAATTACCATTCACAAAGAATAGACACAATCACACAATTCTGCATCGAAACTTGTAAAATGCGATTAAAGTGACACAAAAAATTGTTGGAAGATTCTCTCTCGTACAAATTTGGCGGTATCGATTGAACACATTTAATACGAGAGGCAGCCTGATAAACACGTACTTGCCGATTTCATTCAAATTTCTCCATGCACAATCCCTTTTTGGCGGAGGGAAGTTTAAACCTTTGATTGATCGCCCGCAATACCTGAATTAACAAAAAAATCACGACCAGTCTTCTGCCTACTTAAAGGTAAGTATAACACTTCAAAATTTAACTTAGAAATAAATGTAGACACTTTCAATCGGATACACCTTTAATTAATGTCAATTTTTTTTATGTTAAAAGGAGGCAAACGAGCAGACGGGTCACCTGATGGAAAGTAATCACCGCCGCCCATGGACACCCACCCTCAAAACCAAAGGAATCGCAGATGCGTTGCCGGCCTTGAGGAAGGAGTTGGATCTTGAGGAGGGAGTAGGAATTGGGAGGGGGAGGGGTGAGAGATTGGCCTCCGGTACTTTCACTCACCCGACGGAACACAATAGCAACGAGTGCCATTGTGTCACGCCGATATTTCGCCAGCCCATTTCGTGCTGCAACGCAGCGTGGCTCTACCACTCAGACTGTGTCACTCATTTAGCACCACCCAGGGGTCACGTGTAACGTCTCAAGGGTAAACCTACGGACGCGAGTAACTTTAACCCCCAATTCAATGACAATTGAATGGAATGGAGACCATGAAGATTCTTCATCTTCATGGTCTCCAGTTAGCAGAAGCGTGGCCCAGTTGTAAGCTAGTATACATAGGAAGTATGTATGTACATAATTAAGATAAAGATAAGATAAACACACTTTATTGTACACCAAAAGACATTTTGACCCGCACAAAGATCTTATCACTAAGAGTGATCTCTACTAGACAACCTTAAGAACATAACTAAGGGTTTCAACCTAGCTTTTAAGTTTTTTATATCACTTGTTGTTTTATAACATTTTAAAGCTATCAACTGTTTTATGAATCGGTATGAATAAATAAATTAACTTAAATAGTATTTTTAATAATTCTAAAGCATATCACAGCCTATCACAGTGCCTGTATCATGACTTGTTAATGTAAGTTAGCTAGTCTACGCTAACTCAGCTTGAGGAGCTCGCATTCTAATCCAGCGCTATTCGGCGCTAAGCCTTGGTGCATTTTAGCGAATATCAGAGCTCCGCGGTGTTTTGCATCATACATGAGTAATCTCATTACCTCACAATGGTAGCACCTAATCCGATAGCGATGCGCTTTCAGGGCTGAGCTCATATAAATAATCTGATTAAACTTAAGATTAGTGTTTGCATCGCAAAATTCATTTCAGGGTCTTGATAGGAAAACTAAATGGGAACAAAACTTCGTTTTTAATGGAATTGAGGAAAATTTTACATTGTTACGGGATGTGTCATTGACACATCAGTATCCTGTAGGGAGGATAGCCTCAATTTACTTTGTTATGACTCAAAAAAGGCTTCATAATGTCATGGTGAATGCAGTATTATGTAACTACCATACTACTTACCATGAACATCGATATATATGCTCTTTTTAATAGATAAACTTTATATCATCATCATCAGCTCATTTTATATCCCCACTGCTGGGGCACGAGCCTTCCCTATGGATGGATAGGGAGAACGGGCCATAAACCACCACGCGGGCTCAGTGCGGATTGGTGGTTGTTAACGACTGCTAATGCAGCCGGGACCAACGGCTTTACACGCCTTTCGAAGCACGGAGGAGCTCGAGATGATAAGTTTTTGGTAACCCATCCAATGACCAGCCTTTGCGAAAGTTGCTTAACCTCAGCACTCGCAGACCGGGCGCGTTAACCACTGCGTCATCGAGTTCCTCGAACTTTATATAGGTTTATATACCTGTATACATTTGCGTATGAAAAAGCATCATTAATATAGCACACGTATGAATCTACTTTTTTGTAATTGATAAATATTAGGTATCGTCACGATTATAAAATATTTATTTTATGTACCCTACAAATCGACAACAATATTGGCACCGGTATTCAAAAATATCTGTTCACACGATTGTAGCGGTATTTCAAAAATTTTGAACTCTTCATTAAGTTCTAAAGCTCGTATCAGTGTATCTCTCGTTGCCTCTCTACACGCTAAAGGTGACTAACGACTAGTCAAAGCTCACCAAAATATCAATATGTGAACAGTTGATCGCTAATCATAAAGCAGTCAGCAAAACCGAAAAAACGACAGAAATCGTTACAACCTACAAACACGTAAAAATAAGAGAAACGCGAACTAAAATAAATACTTACTAAAAAATCACACCCTATCACTAAAAAAAATACAATTCTACATTATCCCGATTCCACACCCGGGCCACAAAAAGTCAATTCTCGCAAATAAGAATAACTTTTTTAAATCCCCAAGGAAATGGGTACTCGAGACGCTTAATTCGGCATACCATACCGGTGGTGACCGGGGCCAAAATGTAAAATGGCTCCCTTGCATTTTTTCCAAGGGCCATAAAGTATGACATTTATTACGGTCAGATCTGCCTCAACCACTATTGATAGGCAAATGAGAGAGTTTTTTAAAAGAAAAACGATGTCTGCTTTTTATGTGTTCTCTGGATAAGAATATTTTTAAGAAGTTGCGACTTTGCTTGTAACGGCCGTCTGTTTTCGAGGCCGCGTACTTGCCGACCCAAATATCTTATTTAGATACCAGAGATTTATCCGGCATCTCATTTAGTCTTCATCATTAGCAACCTATACACGTCCCAAAGCTTGGCTTTCCCATTTGTATAAGGACATGGGGAAGTTTAGCTATAACTTAGACACACTGTGGTTTCAATGGCTGTAATGTCATCTTACGACTACAAGTGATGCTGTCTTATTAATAGCTTTAATAATGACTTGTCATGCTTATATTATATTATCATCATCATCATCAGCTCATTTACGTCCCCACTGCTGGGGCACGAGCCTTCCCTATGGATGGATAAGGAGAACGGGTCATAAACCACCACGCGGGCCCGGTGCGGTTTGGTGGTTGTTAACGACTGCTAATGCAGCCGGGGCCAATGGCTTAACGTGCCTTCCGAAGTACGGTCCTCCGTTCCGCTCGAGATGATAAATTTTCGGTCTCTCATCCGATGACCGGCTTTTGCGAAAGTTGCTTAACCTCAGCACTCGCAGACCGGGCACGTTAACCACTGCGCCATCGAGCTTCTGTATTATATTATAATCATAGTCAATATTCGCTTGTATCTATTGATAAAGTAAACTTGTATATTTTAAAATTGTTAGCTGTTGAGCTGCGTACTGTCCCTAATAAAGAATATATGAATAAATAAAATAGATTAAAAAATGTATTAATCGAAATCAGATGCATTTGTTTATTAATTTTGTTTCTTTGTAAGGCGTGCAAATATGTAAAACACAGCCTACCCAAATGATAACTAATAGTTAGGTGTTACCAAACAGAACTGGCTACCTGGTACGAGGTTCAAGGCAGGAGGAGGCCATTCGATCACGTTAACGAAAACGAGAATTTGTATGGCAAAATTTTAACTCTTCACATATGTCGCCAGGAGGTGCTGCTTCAGTCCCATACTAATTTTCGTTTTGGCAAACGAATGAATACGGATAGTAATCAAAACTCACACTAGGCACCCTGTTCCCATAGATAAAACTAATTTGAGGACACATTTCGACACACACTTTTCTTTTTGGCCCTCAAAATAATTTATTACCGAGATCCTAATCACATACTCGTAGACCTCTAAAAACTTTTTTATTTTCATCATAAGGTAACAAAAGAATGTCGAAATTGAGCTATCTTCGGCGATAAGGCTAATAATTCACGGTCGGGTCAAGCACAATACTGAGTGCCACCGATAATCGTATATTAAGGCCCTTATCCCTGCAAGCACCTATGCGACAATAGAAAGGAATATAACGTCGAAAAGTGGTCACATAAAAATGACATACGGTTGCACCGCGCTCGCGGAGTGGTTAGAAATATACGCGAACATTTTTATGTGACTAAGTTGTGTGTAGCTTCTTCTGTATTGATATCTGATACTTTGAAGATGTGCTTTACAGTAGGTAGGTACTGATACCTTTAGCATAACATAAGAACAGGAAGCTGAACGTGGTGTTCAAAATCATCTGAGTGAACTGCATATAGTTTTAAGTGGAAGTCCTGCTGCATAGTAATAATAAAGATATGCTTAATCTTATGGCAAAAAAGAGGACAGGTGCGAGAAGGACTTAGAACCCAGGGCATGTCAATGGTATATCGTGTCAAGGGCGCGAGTTGTAGGTGTAGATAGGTACTTCATCCAATCCCTGTAAAGACGGATGTAACAACAGTGTGATCCTATATGTATTCCCTTTTTTTTTTATTTCATGTCCTTACATTCCAGTACAGTTCCCTAATCGTTGGGTCTGTATTTTTATAAGTAGTTTTTTTTGTTTGGAGAGGATTTGCTGATTGCGCCACATGGCATTTTCAGTTTCACTGGGCTTTTTTGAAGGGTGGCGAGTAACTTAAAGGGTTTCTCAAGCAGTGTGAAATGAATCACCTTCGGAGGTTTTCTAGAGGGAACGGCATCACGCACTATGGCGTGTTTCTATGCCCTACTAGATTCTCCGAGGGGTTCGGATCGGATCGGGGAGCAGAACAGCCCGAGGGCACCTCTAAAGGCTCGGACCCCAGCTCAGGTTGACCGGGCCGTTGTGGTGGGGAGAAACGCCTAGGTACATGTCTGTACCTGGTATAGAGTGCGTGTGAACCGGCTCGTCGTACCCTTGTTCTACGTTCTACGAGTACGGTGTCTTGGGCCTTTACTAGTGTGCATGTTTAGTGTAAGTATTCTGTGAATGTGTAGTGGCATTTAGAGGATCGGGTGGGAGAAGTAGGTACCTAATGGTACCAGTGTTCGACCACCAATGTTCGACTTGAGCCAGTGATCGTTGATCGACAGTTTTTCCCCTATTTTTTTTTTCTTTTTATGGGTAAGCACAGTGCCTTGATAATCACCTGATGTTAAGCAATGATAAGGCCAATGATGGAAGCGCACTTCACCCGGGATCCTCAACTAGTGAGGCACTAGCTGTCTTATCTCTACCTGCCGGAACACAGCAATGCTACAAACATTGATGTTATGGCGACATATTTATATAAGATAGTGGTAGCTAGCCAGGCGGACAAACAAGCCCTACCACCAACCAAACCGAGTACACAAACATGCGTACCCCCCGCTGGGAATCGAATCTGGGACCTCTGAGTCTAAACCGGTGCTCTTAGCCATTAGACCTTAGAGGTGGTTATTATTCAAAATAGGGGTCAGCAACAATT
Source organism: Eudonia mercurella (assembly GCA_963082485.1). Classification (NCBI taxonomy): domain Eukaryota; kingdom Metazoa; phylum Arthropoda; class Insecta; order Lepidoptera; family Crambidae; genus Eudonia; species Eudonia mercurella. Next base: position 12,169,228 of record OY720032.1, on the reverse strand, counting down.
TTTTTATTTAGCAATATTTTTAAAATATTACCTGCTTACTAGCTGTCATCTAGTAATATTTCAATTAAATTCTATATTACTTTTTGGCAACGAAAACTGGTGTCACTTCGATATATTATGTTAGATTGGATTAATGCCTACTTTTAAAGACTGTAAACATCGTTAATCAATATAATTTGCCCAGAGCTGCTTCAAAAATGTACACAATACATAGTAATACATTCAGCATTGTGTTGATTGTTTCAGCATTTGTTTTAGATGAAACCACAGAGTACATAATAGCATACGAAACACCAAAACAGATAAGAAGCTCAATCCTTCTCCACTCTGCTTCTGTTTAACATTAGGCATTTCCACAAGCAGGATTTGAACCTGCACCCTTTTGACACACCGGACCTGCACACACACCGCACCTGACGGTGCTCTTCCAATGTTTGTTCGCAACAAAATTTGCGTTAAAAATTATTTGAAGATTTTATCAGATAGGTATTGTTGTTAAAAAAATCTTGCTTTTCTACAAATACAATAATGCTTACCTAAAAAAACTTTTAACCGAACAACATTCGTGAGACAAAGCACTCAAGTCGGCCTGAGACTTGGAATAGGTTTTCACATCGGGCGGCAAATGCGAAATCGTAATAAAACTATTCGTATGGTATGTAAAGTAGCCGTAATATTGAAAACTTCCAAAGTCCATCAATAAATGTGACGTTATGAGGGGGACGCCTCGCGGCCTTATGGCTCTAGAGACGGGACATTCTATAACGATATCGGCACATTAAATAAAATCAGAATGCTTATAACATTAAATGGACTTTAAAGTTATAAGCATTCTGATTTTGTTAAGTTTAGTAAATTCAACTTCATTCCTGTTTTGAACTGTACTTGTACTTGTAGTAGCAGCGCAGGCGCTAGGGTACAGCGAGTGGGGCGGTCGTTCTAGATGCCCTAGGTAGCAAGGGATGCAAAGTGAAAATAATTTCTAACAAAAAATTAAATTAGATATCGCTTTTTGAGATGAATGAGTGATAGGTACGTCCCCCGTGTGGTGCCGGGGGTAAAGAATTGCACCACCCCATCTCTTCCCGTGGGTGTCGTAAAAGGCGACTAAGGGACCATTCCAGAGGATGGGCAGCAGCGATTATTCTCACCTTACTGCGATCGCCAACCCGCCTGCCAAGCGTGGCGATTATGGCAAATTCCCCTCAAAATGATTTATCTTTGAGGGAGGCCTTTGTCCAGCAGTGGACGTCTTTTTTGACTGAGATGATGAGTGATACGAGTAGCTTGCTTTATTTTGATTCTTGCTCTTCCCTGTTCAAGATCTAGGGTCAGCGCTGAGTAGTAGTACTCATCCAATACAATACTTTGTGAATCTCGTGAGTAAATAACAAATGAAGTTTTAATGATGCTAAGCATTTTGTGGCGACTGTTGTCTACTTTTCAACAGCATCGGTTGTTAGATCGGTTTTATGTGTGTTAATCAATATTAATCGTAGCATTAATCAAAGCTAGCAAGCTATGCGATAATGTACTGAATAACAGCGTTTCTCTGTATAGATTTGTTTTGAGCTGTTCTCTCAGGTGCACCAGAACGGCTTTAGTATTAGCTCTCTTACGGCCGCCGCTGCCGCTGCTATCCATTTGCTGAACTAAAGATTGCTAGCTTTAATCAATGCAATGATTTGATAGTAAACTCTTTTAATACATTTAGAAGTAAATAGCTTCTAAATGATAAAATGTTTAAAAAAACTGTGTATCGATATCGAAGGACTTAAAGGGACAATTTTATCACTATTAGCAATATTTCTGTGTTTCCACCTACAAGGAAATTGCGGTCTAATTCTTCTTGCTGCTCTGGTCCCATATTATTTGTGGTTGGCGCAAAATATCCGTTTCCAACTGCTTTTTCATTTTTGTTAAGGTTTTGATAAAGTATTTACGGCCGGCCGCCTGCGTGACACCAACCTTCCTTAGGAATTCTAGTGGTGGTTTACCCGATTTCGTGGGCTAGTGCTATTATTTGCGTCCGACACACACGGACAATTTGGAAAAACAAGAGGAAATTGCTATTTTTCTGAGATGCCGATATTTATCGATATCGGCATCTCAGTGCCACATCTCTAGCGTGCGGTGAGGCATCAAATCGCACCGACCGCAACTATCAAAGAGAAATCTTTTCCGTGTATCAATAACGCGAAAACCGTCGCCTTTTCCAGACACATCGGGCTATTATATTATGGTCGCTATATACAAACACCCTGTATACGAGGCACGTCATACCTTTTTGTTTTTTTTATTAATAAAGATAAACAGTTACACGAAGAGTAAAAAGAAATAATTGTTCACTTGTTTCTTATTGAAGACCTAAATAATGTTTGGCCGTTTTAGTAAAAACTCCTTTTAGTTTTTCTTTTTAATTGTGTTCACGAAGTAATATATACCGCCTCTGTGGTAAGACCATCGGCCTCACAATAGGAGCTGCGTGGGCCTCACTCCATCCTTGTTCTGGATTCGATCCGAGCGGGGACCATATTGTGTTCGGTTTAGTTGGTAGTATAGCTTGTTCTCAATTCACCAGATATTTAAGCCTATCACCATAACAAGAATGTAAGACGATGTACGTATGTAGGTACATAAACACAACACATAACTTCATAATGTTATGAACTTGCAAAAAGTTATTGGTTTTATAAAATTTTTAATGAGACAGGACTTCACACAAATCTTTTCGTTTCTTCCTTATTCTTACCATCTCTCACTCACACGACTCGTCAAACTCAACACTCGTAAACGATTTTTAATATCCTATTTCCAGATAACATTATTTCGTTACAGTTATGATTATAAAAACATTTATATTCTAGCTAGATACCTCGTAGTCGTAGTATCTTAATATAAAAAGCCACTTTATTGCTACGAGAAGTAAAAGTCGGACTGAATTTATAAGGGTTCCTCACCTTTCACTATTAAGGAGTAGGAGCAATGCCTTCTATTGATCGAAGACCAATGCAGATCCAAAGTTGGTTGAATATTTATTTAACAAATTGATCTTTATTGCACAATATGTTAGTACGCACTATTGTATTGGAAAATAAAACAATAGCGTTTTTCTTATAAGAATAAGTATACTCTATTTTAACCACTCATGTGCTCTGGTTACCACAGAACAATTGAATTCTATTGTGTCTGGGCCCGAAAGCGTCTGTGTATCTACCATATTATATTTTTTACCCGATAAAATCGCCGCACCTGCACACTCTACCACAGTTTCTTAACAGTTTTAGGGATATTCACACATATGGTGTAACAAGTACTCACCAACCTTGTAACATCCGTTTTCCCTGTTGACGCACGGAACCCTAACAGCTCAGTGGCAGCATCTAATCCCGTTCACTACCCCAAAATCACAACAAAAGGGCATCTTATCACGTTGTTGAGAGCGTGAAATTATTTTCCTTGGCGTATGCAGATTAGCCGAGGGGGCCGGTGGCTGGTGAACCGGGATTAGTTCCGGTTTATTTTTTATAGGATTCCGATGATAAATGCGCGGCGGCGGCGGATGGTGCGTGAAACGTAGCCAAATGGGCGACGCGTATTTGAATATTACATTCGCGCAGTTTAAAGTTAATTTGTTAGTGATGCGACTGTGTTTTCTTTAGAGGATAGTAGGTACGACTAGGGTAGACTAGGGTACGACTGCGCCCTCCAAGTCCGAACTCCGAAATCCTTCCATTTGTTTTAACACCGTGTAGAAGGAAAAGAAAAGAGACTGCTTTTTTTTTAAAGTAATTACTGTTGTTAAGTGGCCTATATTTCTATTTTCAATTAATTTTAATATTTATCGCTTATTCCTCGCTTTTTCGGAAATAGTTATTTGTTATGCAAGGCTGGAAAGTTGTTGTTTCGCGCGAGTGCTTGTATTGAAACTCGAGCAAGCGAAGGATTCTAGGATTGAACTACGAGCAAAGGAGTAGCGAAGGTAGTTTTTTATACTTTTTCAATGAAACTTTTACAGACTTTTGAAACTGTCAAAGCGATACGAAGTCCGCCGGGTCCACTAGTTTTATAATACACTCTTGATTATCCGCTAAACAATATTATTTATAACTAGCGGTCGCCCGCAGTTTCACCCGCGTGGTTCCCTTTCCCGTGGGAATATCGGGATTAAAAGTATTCTATGTGTTTATCCAGATTATAAACCATCAAATCCATCCATCCGTTGTAGCGTGAAGAAGTAACACACACACAAACTTTCGCATTTATAATATTAGTGCGTTTGACTGGGACGAACCAAGACAAACAGACTGTGATGTGACTCATCATAAAATAATATACCTACATCAGACTTGGCTGTATGGGCTTAGATCCCTTTGCCTTTTCTATTTGAAGGAAAAATTATTATTTATTAAGAAAGAAAAGATATAGGTCTAACAAGTTCTAAATTCGTATTATACTGTCTCTTTTACACACTTATTAGTGTGAGCGGGACGGCACAATACGAAGTTCGAATTTCTTATTTCGCAGTATAGTGCGCACCATAGTGTTCATAGTCACGTTCTAAATTCAAAAACCTTTTCCACCCAAGGGGGGAAAATGCGTTTTCCCCCCATATTTTGAAGGAGGAAGTGCAAGTGAGGTGAAAAAAATATTTCTTCTTCTTTCTTATACTTCTTCGTTAGTGACCATTTCTGTCTAACTGGTCCTTTCTATCATCCCCCAGAGCTTCGAAGGCTTCCAGCCTCTCTCTGTTCTTTTGTATCATTGTCGATATGGATCGCGATTGGGATAGCGAAGATTGAAAAAAGCTACACCGACAAGAGCGTGAAGAAGAAAAATTGCTGTTGACCGGCTGTGGCTGTGTGACAATACTTAGTAGGTAGAGGGGATGGCATAACACAAACGTGACCCTGTGCCCTACTAGATTCTAAAGCGTTTGAATCAGTTTCGAGAATGGAAAACCCGAGAGCACCTTTAAAGACCTCAGGCAGGAGGAGCATAGCGCCCAGGCTAATATGTAGGTAGGTACCTGCGCGTTTTGGAGTGGAAAGGCATCTACGAGTAGGTAGGTAGATCATAGTTACCCAACTAACACAAACTAGCTGTAAAAGAGCTAATAAACAGATTTTTCCGATTCTTTAAGCTGGTTTCAGATGCTGTTTGAAGTATTGGTTAAGCGCTTATACAACTCTTTTAAGTGCGAAAGAGGACCATATTAAACCGCTTTATTCCTTAGAAAGGTTGGTTAAGCTCATTTCAAGTACTGATTAATAACTGGACTGAGGCTGGTTAATTGATTATTACTATGCTTTTACTCTATTGTTTTGCCATGCTACATCTTTAATGCAAGTTTTAGTATAATAATAATCTTATATTAGTTTATTTGAACGAAGAATGGATTATTAAAGTTTTAAAAAAAGCAATTTGTTCGCAGATAAATATGTCTAACAAAAAACTTGTGATTCAGATCAATTGTAATTAATTGATGTGTTTGTTTGTTTTTATCTATAATAATCGTTAGAATGGATGCGGGGATCAGTACACTGTGAAAGTATATATGTATTTTAGTCAAAAATTTTAAGCGCTCGTAAAAAAAGTTCATTTAGAGAAAAAAAGTTAATAAAGTAATTGTAGGTTACATGATGTTTGCGATTATTTACCCAATATTTGCGTTTCTAATTAGTATCAGTTACTTAAAATAACTAGTAGAATAGTAGTTAGTAGATTTTAGAGCAAATCAGGGACCCAATTTATGTAAAAATGGGATTTCGTAATCCATGAAAACTTAATTAATGGCGTCAAATTATCCTAACTTAACTCAACAGTCTTAAATCTTGAAAACATTAGTTTTAAAGCCACAAGCTGTTCAAAAGCTAAATATATTTTGTTAATAGGGTTATGTTTTGTGAGAAGAAAAGAGAGCATGATTGCGAACACAGACACACAATGTTTCAAAATCTGGAAGCGTTTTCTGTAAAAGGATTTACAATTCGCCGTATGTACAGCTAAAGGATTTCTAATGCTCTTCATTGTCTAACTTATAAAGGAAAAGGCTGATTTAAAGTTTTGGTCTAGGGTCTTATAAAACTTATTTATTAGGGTTTTGAAATATTCCAGAAATCAGCTATAATTCTTTAAGAATCTATTATCAAGCTTAGAGTTTTAAGACGTACTCTATGGATTCTCTTTTACATCTTAAGCCTTTTTATAATCTATATAAATATATAAAAGAAGAAAGTGACTGACTGACTGACTGACTGACTGACCATCAACGCACAGCCCAAACGGCTGAAGCTACAATCATGAAACTTGGCACGTAGGTTCCTTTGGTAGTGTAGATGAGCACTAAGAACGGATTTTTGGAAATTCTAATTTTAAGGGGGTTAAAAGGGGGGTGAAAGTTTGTATGAAAATCCGTCAGTTTTGAAGTAATGATCTTATAATTTTGTGTTTGGACTGAAGATTAAAAAATAAATTACACGTGTCTCAGCGATTTTGATTATTACATCCCCATGAGGGTGAAAAGGGGGATGAAGTCATGGGAATAATTAAATCGTCTAGAGACTTGAAATTTTGCACATATATGCTTTTTATTGTGCAGGCATCTACTAAGAAAGGATTTTTGTGAATGCCACCCCTAAGGGGGTGAAATAAGGGATGAAAGTTTGTATAAAAGTCGGTCAATTTTGAGTTAGTATCTTCGAATTTTGGGTTTGGGCTGAAGATTAAAGCAAATTAAGGTTTTTTGGGAATTCTGTCCTTGGGGAAGGATCATGCGGGATGAAATGTTGTGTAAAAAAGTCTTTACAAAGGCAAAATTATTAAAAAAAATATATAAAAGAAGAAAGTGACTGACTGACTGACCATCAACGCACAGCCCAAACGGCTGAAGCTACAATCATGAAACTTGGCACGTAGGTTCCTTTGGTAGTGTAGATGAGCACTAAGAACGGATTTTTGGAAATTCTAATTTTAAGGGGGTTAAAAGGGGGGTGAAAGTTTGTATGAAAATCCGTCAGTTTTGAAGTAATGATCTTATAATTTTGTGTTTGGACTGAAGATTAAAAAATAAATTACACGTGTCTCAGCGATTTTGATTATTACATCCCCATGAGGGTGAAAAGGGGGATGAAGTCATGGGAATAATTAAATCGTCTAGAGACTTGAAATTTTGCACATATATGCTTTATATTGTGCAGGCATCTACTAAGAAAGGATTTTTGTGAATGCCACCCCTAAGGGGGTGAAATAAGGGATGAAAGTTTGTATAAAAGTCGGTCAGTTTTGAATTAGTATCTTCGAATTTTGGGTTTGGGCTGAAGATTAACGCAAATTAAGGTTTTTTGGGAATTCTGTCCTTGGGGAAGGATCATGCGGGATAAAATGTTGTGTAAAAAGGTCTTTACAAAGGCATAATTATTAAAAATACTTTTAAGTCTTTACAGTCTGTTGGTAAGTATAAAATGGCTCAACGCATAGATATAGGAATTAAATAGGGACGGGATAGGGATAGACCTAACTTATCAATGTTAAACATTGACGTGTAACAATTTTACCGAAATAATTTTAAGAAACGCACGTTCACATTACATTATTTTTATCATCATCATTTTCTACTTTTTCTCTACATACTGTTAAAATAATGTTAAGGAAAAGCATGTAGTCCACGCGTGCGAAGCCGCGGGCAAAATCTTCTATCTTATATATATAAATATATAAAAGAAGAAAGTGACTGACTGACCATCAACGCACAGCCCAAACGGCTGAAGCTACAATCATGAAACTTGGCACGTAGGTTCCTTTGGTAGTGTAGATGAGCACTAAGAACGGATTTTTGGAAATTCTAATTTTAAGGGGGTTAAAAGGGGGGTGAAAGTTTGTATGAAAATCCGTCAGTTTTGAAGTAATGATCTTATAATTTTGTGTTTGGACTGAAGATTAAAAAATAAATTACACGTGTCTCAGCGATTTTGATTATTACATCCCCATGAGGGTGAAAAGGGGGATGAAGTCATGGGAATAATGAAATCGTCTAGAGACTTGAAATTTTGCACATATATGTAGGCTGAACACTCCAGTCACCTTTGCCTGTGTGTAAGAGCGAGACGGGATGAATGGGTGAAAGAGGGATGGACGGATGGAGGAGGGATAGACGGATAGAGAGTAACGGACATGGTGGCAAGACTTGTACGGTGTGCGCTAAAGAAGAGGAAATAAATACGTTTATGTTGAAAAGCCGGTCTCTTTATTCCCTGCCTGCGTCCTACAGTTTTGGGGGCTCGTCCGGGATATTAACAAGAAAGATCTGTGGGCCAGGCATAAAGGGAAACGAGAATTCAAGATTTGGTGCACGTGGTCGGTGTGCGGCGGGCGGGCGCAACGAAAATTTACGACGGTCAACGTGTTGCACTATATTTAACAAGACGCTTACGACGAAGACTACGACGATAGTGCAACATGCCCAAAGACGAACGACGCGCAAGCCGGCAAGCCGACTATTTTGAAGATTGTCACACGAAGCAGCATGGCGGCGCAAACATGTTACAAATGACGGCGGAGCTGGTGCCGGGCTTCAGCGGCCGCGACAGCACCTATCCAGTAACGAGGTGGATAGAGGACGTCGAAAGTAACGGTGAGATATTTAATTGGACCCCACTGCAGCAGTTACTTGTGGCAAGAAGATCGCTCTCGGGTACAGCACAACTCTGGTTACGGGCGGAGCGACCATTTAAAAGCTGGGATGACTTAAAAGCAGCAATATTAAAAGAATTTCCCGACTCCGTCGATGTTAAGACGATTCATGAAATGATGAGTGCTAGAAAGAAACGGGCAGACGAGACGTGTCTCGATTACATGCTCATTATGAAGGAACTCGGAAAGCGAGGCAAGATGGCGGATTATGTCGCGATAAAATATATCGTGGACGGAATCATGGACGTCGAAACAAATAAAGTGATGCTTTACGGCGTAACATCATATGGCGAGCTGAAAGAAAAATTAAAGATCTACGAAACTATTTCAAGCAAGATGCAAAGTTCGAGGCAGCGGCATACAGGAGCGTCGGCGAGCACAAGCAAGCATTATACGAACACGAACACGAGCGGATCGAATGGATGGCGGGTTCGTTGCTACGGGTGCGGCGAGCTAGGGCATACATCAGCTGATTGTCCTCATAAGAACAAGGGGCCAAAATGCTTCAAGTGCAACGAGTTCGGCCATGTTGGATCGCGGTGCATAAACAGCGCAACTGAACCGATACGGAAATCTACGAGTCAACACCATCGGGTATCGTCGGGCGATGTCGTCGGTAAAGCAGGAGGAAGCCATGATCGCTACGCAAAGAGCGCGATGTTCGCGGCAGACGTCACGCCAGACAGCAGCGCCACCAATGACGGTTTGACGAACCAATTTAAGATGGCGGAGCGCAGCAGCCAATCGACGAGCAAGACGGAGATGACGTATAGGACGAGCGGTGACACTATGGTCTATTCACCGAATGACGAACGAGAACAAAGGAAGATGGCGGCGTTTGTTTACGATCACGTCGAGCAGCTGTCAAAGTCGATGTCAAACGAGAAGAAGCCGGTTGTCATCGCGAATGTAAACAATGTCCGTGTGAAAGCACTTGTGGACAGTGGTAGCGACGTGAATCTTTTATCTGAGGAAGTATTTGAAGCGATCGGCATGCCAAAATGCGAAAAGGACGAACTATCTCTCTGTGGCATTGGACTATCAACGGTGCATTCGATGGGGAAGTGTCGATTGCGTTTGTGCATTGATGAACATTGTTACGAAGATGTAATATTTCATGTATTGAGTAAAAACTTTATACCATTTAGAATGATACTTGGTCAAGAATTTCTTAACGATGTTACAGTTGTGTTGAAAGGTGGTTGTGTGAGGTTTTATAGTAAAGATTGGGAGCGTTTGGGTTGTTATGCGAGTGAGGTATGTTCATTGGGTTCTGTTGTAGGTCAGATGGTGAATCCAGCCCTAAAGAACGAAGTGATCCAGTGTGTGCAGAACTACAAACCCAAGCAAGTCAAGGAAACACCCCTGCAACTACGTATTGTGCTCAGTGATGAAGCACCAGTGGCCATGCGACCGCGACGTTTATCACTTAAGGAGCAAGAGGTAGTGGATGATCAGGTATCAGACTGGTTGGAGAAAGGCATCATTCGCGTAAGTTATTCTGAATATAGTAGTCCCCTTGTGTTAGTAAAGAAAAAAGATGGTTCTACTAGGGTCTGTGTTGATTATAGAATGTTAAATAGAAAAATAATTAAAGACGAGTTTCCGTTACCAGTCATTGAAGACTTAATCGATAAATTAAAAGACGCTAAAGTATATAGTGTGTTAGACTTGAAAAATGGATTTTTTCACTTGAAGATTAGTGAAGAATCAATAAAGTATACTTCTTTTGTAACCCACAATGGTCAGTTCGAATTCTTAAGAGCTCCTTTTGGTCTATCTATTTGTCCAAAGTATTTCATGAGATTTATAACAATAATTTTTAGAGACTTACTTGTTAAAGGGGAAATTATAATTTTCATCGACGATTTGTTGATCCCGGCTGAAAATGAAAGTCAAGCAGTACAAAGACTAAAGAAAGTACTTATGATTTCAGAGCAATATGGCTTAGAAATTAACTGGAAGAAAGCAAAGTTGATTTCCAGGGAAATTGAGTATCTGGGACATTTAATAAGAAATGGTGAAGTAAGACCTACCGCTGAGAAGACCGATGCAGTGATGAGGTATCCGAAGCCAACATCAGTAAGGCAAGTTCGCAGTTTTCTAGGATTAACTTCATACTTTAGAAAGTATATTAAAGATTATGCCGTTATAGCAAAGCCACTTTCTGATTTGCTCAGAAAGGATGTTGTTTTTGCATTTGGAGAAAAAGAATGTATTGCATTTAACAATTTAAAAAGGAAGTTGAGTAGCTCTCCGGTTTTGAAGATTTATGACTCTAACTTACCTACAGAATTGCATACCGATGCAGCCTCTGTTGCATATTCCGCTATTTTGTTGCAGCTACACCCAGACGGTTGGCATCCTGTGTATTACATGAGCAAGAAAACCAGTGATGCAGAATCAAAGTACTGCAGTTACGAACTAGAAGCGTTAGCAATCATTGAGGGTGTGAAAAGGTTTCGAGTATATCTTTATGGTATCCATTTTACAATAGTCACTGATTGTCAAGCTTTTGAAATGACACTGAAGAAGAAAGAGTTGTGTCCAAAAGTTGCTCGTTGGGTACTGTATCTGGATCAGTTTGATTATAAAGTGGTGCACAGAGCAGGAGCCAAGATGCAGCATGCAGATGCTTTAAGCCGCAATCCCTGTATGACCATTGTTAACAATAGTTTACAAGATCAGATAAGATCAGCTCAACAGAAGGACGATGGATTGAGAGCTATATATGAGATACTACAGAAGGGTTCCTACTCAGACTATTGGCTTGATAATAGACTGCTGTATAAGGGAGAGCAGAAACTTCTGGTTATACCTAAGTGTCTAGAAAAAGAGATCATAAAGCAAGTACACAGTAAAGGGCACTTTTCAATGAAAAAGATGAAAGAAATTATAAGTAAAGATTATTTCATACCTGACATAGAGAAGAAACTTCAAGACTTTGTGGTCACGTGTATCCCATGTCTATTGGCTACGAGGAAGGCTGGTAAACAAGAAGGGTATCTAAATCCAATAGAAAAGGAAGGTACACCGTTGCATACCATTCACATAGATCATTTGGGACCGTTGACAGATACTAAGAAGCAGTATAATCATATACTGACAGTTGTGGATGCTTTTACCAAGTTTACATGGATTTTTCCTACGAAGAGCACTACGAGTAAAGAAACTATAGAGAAATTGAAGATACACCAACAAAACTTTGGTAATCCAGTGAGAATCATAAGTGACCGAGGGACGGCATTCACTAGTGGTGAGTTTCAAGAGTATTGTCAAGAAGAGAACATACAACATATCACCATCACCACAGGAGTACCGAGGGGAAATGGTCAAGTAGAAAGGCTACATAGGACTATTTTGGCTATACTTACTAAGCTATGTATAGAAAGCCCATCATTATGGTATCGACATGTAAGTAGCGTACAGAGAGCACTGAATAGTACCTATCAAAGAAGCATAAATACCACCCCATTTCACCTTATGATTGGGACAGCGATGAGAACCAAAGAGGACTTACAAGTATTGGAATTATTGAAACAAGAAGAAATAAACCAATTTGAGGAAAATAGAGAAGAAATTAGGATTCATGCAAAACAACAAATACTTAAAGTACAAGAAGAAAATAAGAAAACTTTTGATAAAAATAGAAAACAAAGTTTCAAGTACGAAGAGGGAGATTTAGTAGCTATCAAGAGGACACAGTTTGGTCCAGGGCTTAAGCTTAAACCGAAGTATCTAGGGCCTTACAGGGTCGTGAAGGTCAAGCGCAAGGATCGTTACGATGTAGAAAAGCTAGGCAGTACCACCGAAGGGCCTAATAAAACTTCAAGCTCAGCAGACCTAATGAAACCATGGCCTCAGCAGAATGAAGAGTAAAATGCTCAGGCAAGTAAGATAGTTGTTTTGAGGGATGAATGAAAGGGATGAAAGGATGAAATGAAAGAAAACGACTGTAACTTTTATTTGTTTATTATTGTTTATTTTTGTGTAATGTTCAGATTTACTGTGTTTGTTATAACATAAGCTAAACTTTCACTTTTGTTTTTATTACAAAATTATCTAAGATGTTTTAATTAAGACAAATATTTATAAGTTGTAAGTTTTATAAGTTGTAATTGGCTAAAATGTAACATTTTCCTAAAATTCTATATTGTTGGTTAAGGGTCAGCCTTACTTTGTTAAAATAATCTTAAGATTTTGATGTACAGCTATGTCTGAGGGCAGACATAGGACAGGATGGCCGAATGTAGGCTGAACACTCCAGTCACCTTTGCCTGTGTGTAAGAGCGAGACGGGATGAATGGGTGAAAGAGGGATGGACGGATGGAGGAGGGATAGACGGATAGAGAGTAACGGACATGGTGGCAAGACTTGTACGGTGTGCGCTAAAGAAGAGGAAATAAATACGTTTATGTTGAAAAGCCGGTCTCTTTATTCCCTGCCTGCGTCCTACATATATGCTTTTTATTGTGCAGGCATCTACTAAGAAAGGATTTTTGTGAATGCCACCCCTAAGGGGGTGAAATAAGGGATGAAAGTTTGTATAAAAGTCGGTCAGTTTTGAGTTAGTATCTTCGAATTTTGGGTTTGGGCTGAAGATTAACGCAAATTAAGGTTTTTTGGGAATTCTGTCCTTGGGGAAGGATCATGCGGGATGAAATGTTGTGTAAAAAAGTCTTTACAAAGGCAAAATTATTAAAAATACTTTTAAGTCTTTACAGTCTGTTGGTAAGTATAAAATGGCTCAACGCATAGATATAGGAATTAAATAGGGACGGGATAGGGATAGACCTAACTTATCAATGTTAAACATTGACGTGTAACAATTTTACCGAAATAATTTTAAGAAACGCACGTTCACATTACATTATTTTTATCATCATCATTTTCTACTTTTTCTCTACATACTGTTAAAATAATGTTAAGGAAAAGCATGTAGTCCACGCGTGCGAAGCCGCGGGCAAAAGCTAGTACAGTATATAACTACAAGTCTAGAGAAATGGTAGCAGCTGTATACAGTACAGCTTTCATCTGTACAATTTATTTCTTTAAAACCATTAAAGGGTTGATAGTTTGATAAAATGTATGTAAATACTTTATTACAGCTAAAGGCTTTAATAAGGTTAATAAATTCTATAAACCAGCTAAAACATGTTGCGAAAACCATTATAAAACCCTAATTAAACTTTAGGCTGTAAGTCGACTTATATCATTCCTTTAAGAGGCTCCCACTACAATCGAAAGGGGGGAAAGGCCCTTGCTGAGTTTCTTGTCAATCAAGAAATATTAATTAAAAAGCGAGCGAGCAATTAAAAAGCAAGTAAAAAAATGTTACAGATTTTTTACTTGCTTGTTAATTGCTCGTACTGAGAATTCTCACAATATTTTATCTTCGTTGGAGAATCGGTAAAGTATGTAGCACATGTCGCCACCCTTCCAACGTAGTTAACGGTTTGGGAGTCAGACAAAAAACAAGGAGAGCCGGGCTGACGGACGATTGCCGATCCCGAAATATGATTTATAGATAGGACGTCATCGCCAATACGCTTTCTATACGTCACGGGAGATGTCACCGCGAGCGCGCGAGGGGGAAACAAGAAAAATATATTTTGCCGCCAACGAGGTGTCTGCGCTCTTTGCATTTTACATTTTTTACTTTTACTAAAACGTAATGCAATTGCTATTTTTTTATTGTTTGGTGTACTTAAATTTAATGTAAAGTACAGTTTCTCTTCCATCTTTTTATTCTACTAAATTCGAACGCAAGCCACGGCGGCTGCCAGTAATTATGCCCGAGCAAGGAGTTTCGCTTGCTACAGTACCTACTTGTAATGTGTAAAGTAAGTAAGTACATTGATACTTGTTGGTACCCCGTGACCCCGTGTGGTGCCGGGGGTAAAGAATTGCACCACCCCATCTCTTCCCGTGGGTGTCGTAGAAGGCGACTATGGGACCATTCCAGAGGATGGGCAGCAGCGTCTCTCTGTGATTATTCTCACCTTACTGCGATCGCCAACCCGCCTGCCAAGCGTGGCGATTATGGCAAATTCCCCTCAAAATTATTTGTCCTTGAGGGAGGCCTTTGTCCAGCAGTGGACGTCTTTTGGCTGAGATGATGATGATGATGATGATGTACCTACTTGTTGGTAGATTCACAATACCTTAAACCAATAACTAAAACACAAATAGGATACCTTCGTGCAAATAGGTAGGCTAACCTACTTATACCATTTTAAATTCATGCTATTGTCTTTTAAATATTAAGTAGCGCCTTAACCTCCTTGTTCAACTAAAATGTGGGATTAATATGTAGGCGAAAGGTTGAAGATGAAGCGAGCTCACAAAATTGAAAACAAACAGTAGAAGAGCGCACCCCGCTTTTAAAGGAAATTAGTCGGCAAATGAGCGGGCGAATCATCTGCTCCTTAATTCTACTTAAAATCTACATAACCGTGTCACTAGAAACGCAGTACCATCCCAACACTTGCGGAGATGGCTCAGGACCAGAAACAATACCTACACAGCAGTACCTATGCTATACCACGGACCCAATCGAGTACTTAGATACAATCTGTCTGTCACCGGTAGCCTAAGCACTAGGCCACATAGACAGTACCTAGATAAATAAATAATAAATAAATGTTTCCCACACTCACACCAATTATCCAGCCCCAAGAAAAGCTTCCTTAAGAAACTCGTTATATGGTTAACTAGACAACGGATAAACATACTTAATATACTTAAATACATACTTATTATACATAGGAAACACCCAGACCCGAAACAATATAGAAAAACAGGTATTTCTAAATTGATCCGACCGGGGATCGAACCCGGGACCTCAGAGATAGCGACACCATGAAAACCGGTGTGCAAGCCACTCGACCAAGGAGGTCGTCAAGATGATGATAATGAGTTATGTTGTGTTCTTAAAACTAGATTTAGCTAAACCTTGAACGCCATTCTGTCTTGACAACTGCTTGAATACAAAAACTTATCCATCAAACAGCAGAACATCGAAATAAAGTTATAAAAAGAAACTCTGAAGTAAAACAAAACATTTGTTTCAAATCGAACAATAATCGCTCATATTGTCAGTTACAATACAATTTGTTTGGAAACTGGGCGCGTGAGGAAAATAATAACAAATGATTCGCGCCCTAACGCCGTGTGGCGTTGAAAGATCACGCCTATAACGCCTATTGCTTTCATTTTGATGAAAAAACACAATGCCTCGGATGATATTAGCAGTCGCGTGCAACCATTCATTTGTTTTAAAGATAAATTGAATGACTATTAACATAGTTTATTGACTACATTCAAATTTAATGAGGCTGTTTAAAATGTAGGGAATGTACAGCAAAAGCGTAGGTAACGAAAAATCGATACGATACGATTTGTATCTGGAGGTAGAAATCTGTCCAGAATCCAACTGGGTGGCAACTAACCTCGTAGGTACTTTTAATCTGCCGTAAATCAGCATTGTATTGCATTGATCTGTTCGTTCATGAAAGGTCGGTATATAGGTAGGTAGGTATAGGTCGCGCCAAACTCCTAGTCCCCTCTGAAGTTGCTTCGTTGCGCAGCTGTACAGTCAGGCCCTACCGCTCTTCCCCGCCTTCGTCCTACCAACGCCAATTTTTTACTACTGCGACGCGAATCGCGCCAACTTCAGAGGGGACTAGAAGTTTGGCGCGACCTACCAAGGCGAACCAAAGGCAGCGCTATAACACTTGGTTCAATAAGTCCTGAGACTAAATACTAAAATAAAGTTTTTTTGATAAAATTATTTTTTATTCATCAACATAGTCTCTTTTAACTGCAATAGTCTCTCCAACGCAACCTTCCCGGCAGATTGTTGTGCCTTAGGCCGCTTCGGGCGACTTTCACCGGCCGCTCTCCACTCTGCTGACTACCTTTTGAATTCCGGAGTGAAATGGTGAATCTATGTTTCATCCATTGTCACATACCGACGACGTAAAAAATCCTTTTTATTTATATTAAACAGTGCCAAACAGTGCTCTGAATCATTAATACGTTGTCGCTTTTGATCAATTGTTAGCAGACGCGGCACCCATTTGGAAAAAAGCTTTTTGATGGTATTTTGATGTAAAATAGTGAAAACACTACCAGTTGAAATCTTCACTATCTCAGCTATCTCGCGCTCTTTTACCTTTCGATCTTCATTCACGATTTTCAGGACTTGGTTTATGTTTTGTTGAGTCACTGCTTCATTTGGACGACCAGAGCGTTCAGCCATCAGTGTCTTTTGTATCCATACGACCACGTTTGAAATCGGCATTCTAGCGACAATACAAATGGTTGATTTAGAATTTTAGACGAAGCAGATTCCGGATAACAATTGATAAGCCATTGCTTTGTTTAAACGTTGTTTTTTCCCATTAAAAACAATGTTTTAAGTATCAACCTTGTATCAACACACAAAACTCTTTTTTTTCCATTGTTTTCGGAATTAAAAAAGTAGCGCCACATAATTAAATCTGTAAATGTAAATCAATATTTAAATTGTTCGATTTTCAAAAAAACTTTAAAAATATCATTTTGATGGCCAGTACTTTCTAAAAATCAAAAGAGTTTTTAATATGTATAGGTACGCTATCTCAAAGTAAGTCTCCTCGGGACTTATTGAACGGTCTAGTAGGCTTCAGTTCGGTCGCCGTCACCCAAAGTAGATCTTCTTACATTTTTTATAGAATTTTTTGTCCTTTCAGTCTATAAGCAAAATCAACTGGAATCACGAGAGCCCCCGACCCTGACTTTAACAAAACTGATATTACGGTGTACTCTTACGTAATTTTAGCTGGATCCTTCGGGTCGGAAAGCGCCATGGGGTTAGACACAACCGCATGCAGCCCCAAACTGATATCCTCATGATGTCCACAAACCCCACAGGAAAACCAGCGTTGGCAGAGGTCCGGTCTCAAAGATTTTAATTAATAATGAAGTCCCACATTGCATCACCATTCAAAGAAATTGCGGCGGAATATAATTTATCATTAAACATTTCTATTACCATTCATGTAACTACAATACATCCTTTACTTTGATTATTGTAATAAACAAGCTGACCGGCGGACTTCGTACCGCTTTGACAGTTTCCATGACAACAAAACAAACAAATCATTCGTCCGCTTAAGGTAGGTATATAATATATAAATATACATTATATATATATATAAATATTTTTTTATTAAATTAAGAAGATTGGTATTTTATAGGACTATTTAATTCAAAACCAGATTAAAATCCTTAAAACAATTCCTTTCTTTGTTTTAGCAAAAAAACATCAAAAACATTCAATTTATCTTTAATTATCTTCTTTTTTGTTTGCCCTTTGTTTTCTGTTTTTGTCCGTTACACCCGTTGATGATGAGATGACGCTTCTTGGATGTCATCCATAGTTTCAGCACTCCCCATACTTTTAAATTCATAATCGTCTTCGAGATTATTGCCTCCATTGCGTCTAGCAGGAGTTTCACGCCCGCTTGCGTGCCGAGTACCTGAAATCAAATAAAACAGCAAATAGGTACCTAGATAAACCCCAAACGTTTATAGCAGCGGTAAATAAGAATACCAAATCACCAAAAAAAAATATTTTTTATTACATGGGATATACCCATGCATGCATGTAGTCTCATATCTGACCGAGCAATGATACAAACTTTATTGCATGCCGTATCATATTTGCTGTACGAAAATTGACCTTAACAGCATAGATACAAAGTTCTAGACTGGTTTTCGTCAAGAAGAATTTGATATTACTTACATGTTTTTCTGTAAAACTTCTTGGGATCATTGTACTTTTGGTTTGCACTAAAATAATTTAAAGATGAGCGATATAATTGCGAAAACAGGCTTTTTTCAATTCACAAACCGTACTCACTGTCAAAAAATGGCGGTTTGCTAGGTTCTGTGACAGAAATGAGAAACCACAGACAAGATATAAAACTGCAAATGTTGTTTTCGTTTTCGAATACAATCATCTTAGAGCATTTAATGCTCTAAGACAATCATAGTCTAGACATCAGCCATCAACACATTCTACAGAAGGCTCAAATATTATTAATCTGTGAAAACTCTTAACGTATCATTTATGATACCGTATGCGGTAAAGGGTTAAAAGAACACCCGTATGCAATGATGGACCCCTATAGCAGCGCTACCTACCGGGTCCAATTGTAAATCTAAACCATTCTCGAATCCACTTGAACACACACAGAAAATTTCATCCAAATCGGTCCAGCCGTTTAGGAGTTCAATAACATACACAAGCACAGAAGATTTTTAAGATACATCTTTGACATTAAAACGCAACATAATATTAATTTAAAAAAAAACAAGTGACGTACTGTGTCAATGTTAAACTAGTGTCGAAACTGACTTCTTGGCGGGAAAGCTTAGAGCATTAAACCAAATGGAGACGCCATGCGCACTAATTTCTATGAAAAAAAGTCTGTCATTTTCTGCGGGGGACGAGGTAATGCACACAAATACAGTTTCACACTGATGCATTTTTCAAAGACGTCGCTACGCACGCAAACGACAAAATTATTAAACACTAGCATAAACTAGACGCACACTAATAAATTCTCACACAGGGATAACCTGTCCGTGCACGAGTCTGACGGCAACTTTATGTAAACGTCGATAGTGCTTGACACTATCGATTTAATTTGTCGATACCAATAATAATGACATAGCCTGAAAAGTTGCTAAGCTCAAGTGCCCCACATCGCTCGCAGGACTGATGGCCGCTGGGGCGGAACAGTCCTCGAGTGGTGACCGCGTACCGGAAAGCGCAGTGTCAGCAGGCCTCCAACAAGGTTATACCGACGATCTGGTAAAGGTCGCGGGAAGCCGCTGGATGCGGGCTGCAGAAAACCGGTCGTATTGGAGATCCTTGGGGGAGGCCTTTGTCTAGCAGTGGACGCCTTTTGGCTAAGATGATGATGATGATGATGAATATTAATGTGATTTTTTTTGTTTAAATCAGGCTCTTCAGTATGGTTAATTAAGGTAGACACTTTGCTTTTCTTTATTGTTAAAATCGACAGGTATTAATTAGGATAAGTCAAAATCTGCAAAATATACCTACATAATTTTATTCCATTCCAAGGAGAATTGTTGTTTTTAAGAACAGCTGCAATCTTATTCTTTCATTATGTAAAAATAGTTTGCTACCTATCTAACCGACTCTCAATCAAGAGGGACCGAAAAATTTAACAACATGTATAGTACTTTCATGGTTCCATAAAGCAGATCAATTCTTTTTTGTAGGTAACGTAGGGTCTTAATTTTTCAGATTTCCAAATGCAATTATTCGAGAGATTTTTTTATTTTTATATAAGTTTCCAAATAAGGCTGAATTTAAAAGCAAGAGACTTAAATTAAAACAAACATATCAATATACAGGTATGTACCGAACTCCAGAATGATATCATACAAACAAACAGCGAAATATACCTAATGCTGTCAAGGTTTAAACTGCTTTCTGAGGTTAAATCTTTGAATAATGCAAAGTTCTTTAATGCATCAAAGCTACTCTAAGTGTTCATATAGTTTAAAAAAAATTGGAATAAAAAACGTAATCTTATAGTTTTAAGTAAATTCTATGGTGTAGGTGTTGTTATTTCTGTCAGAAATTAACTATTATTTTGATGCTTAAAATGTTGTATTAATTTAATAGGCTTTTTTTTTGTCATCAGTTAAGCGGATCTTTACTTCACAAAGGAGACATAAATCAATAACGTCTTTTGATGCATACAATAGGCCACCACGACTTTTTTGGTATGTTAAACTTTTGTCATTTGGCTCCCCACATAAACTCTTTATGCATGTACTGCGTTTAATTTTTTAGTAGAAAATACTACGAAGCCCGCTTTATATTCCACTACCTTTTCTCCAAATGGAGATAAGTATGTTTCGATCTCTAAAAATTTGTTTTTTTTTTAAATTTATTTATCTATATTATTATTTTCCTATAATAGCCAGAATAAACATTATGATGAAGTCGATATCAATATTTTGTTTTTGTACTGTCACAGCTCTAACTTTGTTGCAGTGTGGCCAATGTAATTAAATTAAAATTTCCTATTTTCGGGATAAGTGACGGGACGTAAATATAATATATTAATGAAGTAGACCGATCATAAACAGCGGTGCCAGATTAGGCGAATTATCGCCATTTAGGCTACCTTGAGGGGTCAAATGGCGACCAAAAAATCCAATCGGCTACCAGTAGCCATTTAGGCTACCTAGAAAAAAAGAACGGGCTATTTAGGCTACTTCAGGATTACCCCAAATTTATTTAAATAATTTCTTGTTGATAATTGTATGCTTGAAAAGGAACGTAATATGCACGTCTACCGTTCTTTCCATGCGTGCTGCTTGCTTTCACATTGCATTCTACTATTCTACTTATGATATAGTATCTCTGAGTAGTCTGTGTATGTATACTACTACACGCTACCCGGACAAATTAAGTGGTACATCGCTGTGATGCAATTGCCTAGAACACCGCAATGAGACGTAACGAATCCAGGTGTCAACGAATTGAATGAACTGGCGGGCGGCGGCGCGCTGATTTATATACTTAGTGCTTGTTTCATATATGTAAAAAAAAATTGTTTCCCACACTCACACTAATTATCTAGTCCCAAGAAAAGCTTCCTTATGAAATTCAATAAATGGTTAACTAGACAACGGATAAAAAAAAAGATAAAAAGTTTGTTATTGTTTATTGAGTGAAGGTTTTGTGTTGTTTGATTTGATCAAAGATTCTAATGGGTAAACTCGGTAAAAATGCGAAACACTATCGCAATGAATAGGAGAGAATTCTTTTACTTGTCAAAATAAAATAAAATTAGGCGATTTAGGCTACTCGGTACGCAAAATTAGGCGAATTGAGTTAGCTCATATCTGGCAACCCTGATCATAAACATACAGTTTCATGGTATTGAGAATTTTTAATGCAATTAAGTTGAAAAAAAATCTGTAAAAACAAAATAAGTTACAATTTATAAGTAGTGATCTATCATTAATTAAATAAGCATTTATAGTAAAAATACAGTTTTAACTTTATAGAACGTGAAATATAAATTGTAATTCAATGTTGGCTCATTCAACTTTAAAAGTTACGCAAAGTTGCAACTTGACGTTTTAGTGGCAACACTTTTTGATTAACAATATTTTTTCAGTTTTTTGCAAATTTTGTGCATTATTCAATAATATTAAGACAAAATAATAGTTACAGATGAAAAGTAACGTTATCCTTTTGTACAATCGACGTTTCTGATCGCTTTTTACGTGAAAACACGCTGCAATTTGGCATTTTTTGCAGGTCTTATCGCGTGCACCGTGATTTGCAAATGACGCTGGAACACGCTGAAACTAGTTTTATATAACGAGTATGATCGGCGGTCATACTCTTTTGGCAGAGGGGAACGCCTGACAGTGGCGTCTCCAGTTGGTTTAATGCTCTAAGCGGGAAAGTGAAGAGTCATATCTGCAGTTTTGTTTTATTTTCTAAAATTTGTGTTAAGTCGAATATTAATGTAAAATAATGATGGATTATTAACCGTTAAGCGTTCGTGAGTGTGCATGAGTGTTGCCAAATAAAACAAAACAGTGCAACGGCACTTTTCAAATTCTCTCAAGAAGTCCGCCCGAGGACTTAGCAAAGCCCCACATCTTTACTGAGACACTCGAAGGGTTGGGGGGTATATAATTTCTCACTTCTCATTTTTATTAACATTCATCATCAATATATAAAAAAGAAATATTGTTTAAGAAAAATTACTTACGAATAGGCTTGATGGATTTCATCCCGAGCCGTAAAACAATACACAAAAAAAAAAGTGTCGAATCGGGGAACTTATTGATTCTTGTTGTTTTCTTACATTAAAGTTTATTTAAAAAAGTGTACTTGACCAATTTTCTGTCAGCTATTTAATAATATATATTATTAGTTTACATAATGAGATGGACAATTCACATCGATGGTGGTCCAGTGCGGGTCAACCATGCTGCAGTTTGTATAGGAAACAAAATCTACTCTATTGGCGGTTATTACTCCTCTGAAGAATACAAAGATTGGGATCCAATTCCTGTCCACATATTGGACACTATAACTTTGCGGTGGTCAGCTGTGAACTATAGGAAAAACGATGATATCGTTCCCTTTCAAAGATACGGACACACCACCGTAGCTTACGAGGACAAAGTAAGTAGGACAGAGAAACAATTGTATTCTTGCAACTTTATGACGACGTTAAGAAGATAGATTAAAATTATATACTTACATTATCAGGATAGTTCCTGATAATGTAAGTACATAATTTTAATAAGTGATAATTAACCAGAACCTTACGTCGCGGCTATTTGATCTAAAGTCATTTAACTCATGCTGTTGACACACAAGATGAGGTAATTTAATATTTTCTTTACAGGTGTACATGTGGGGAGGCCGAAATAACTCTGTTGCATGTGAAACACTGTCCTGTTTTGACACAAAAACATTGGAATGGAGTACGCCCACTGTGTCAGGCATGGTGCCATATGCTAAGGATGGTCACTCAGCTTGTCTCATACGGAATAAGATGTACATCTTTGGTGGTTTCGAGTACCTCACCGATCAATATTCGCAAGAAGTTCACTGCTTAGATTTAGAAACTATGAAATGGACGTTTGTAGATGCCAGGGGCACTCCACCGTCACATCGTGATTTCCACACTGCTGTGGCAGTCGACGACAGAATGTATGTATTTGGTGGTCGTGGAGATTTGAACAGTCCTTATAATTCTCAAGAGGAGATATACTGTTCGCAGGTGTATTATCTAGATACTTTAGAAGATAGATGGATAGCAGTTAATCCAAGTGGAAACTGGCCAGAAGGAAGACGCAGTCACTCTGCCTGTAAGTATATTGTTAACATTAAAAATGTTTATGTTGCTATCATGCAGATTTTACTATGTATTTATAACCCAAATAGGAAAGAGAATGTTACTTGTTTGCATAATTACTTAATAGGTTTACACAATATAACAGATAATAATAATAATGATATTGTTTTTTTAATTTCAGGGCTCTACAATGACAACATGTTCATTTTCGGGGGTTTTAATGCAAATTCTAAAACACATTTTAATGATCTCTACCGCTATTCAATAAAAGATAATTGCTGGCAGTATTTAAATGTTAAAGGATCAGTACCATGCAAAAGAAGACGTCAGGCATGTCTTATTCACCTGGACAAAGTATATTTGTTTGGTGGTACTAGGTATAAATTACATTTAATACATCAGTAAAATTTTCAATATATAAAAAAATAAATTCAATTATAATTAAATTGTGTATGGTTTAACATCTTGTGTTATAGTGGGTCTTTACTAATATAAGTTTTTTTTTGTTACAGCCCTTGTCCATACCTAAGCAATAGGCCAGTTGATAATTTGGATGATGATCCAGAGAAACTTATAGACAACAGTGATTTACATGTACTGGACTACTCTCCCACACTGAAAACGCTTAGTATACTTACTGTGTTGGAACATAATCTTGACCAGTCATGTTTACCACGAGATATCATGTGAGACTCAATTTCAATAAAATTAAAAAATCAAATTTTTTGTGTGTTTTCGGCGGTGGTAGGCGCTTACCAAGCTTATGAATAATCAAATGTATTCTTGTTCTGTTCCAGAATGGACATCCGCACTATGACATTGCCTAATCGAATTAGCAGGCCTATTAACCAGGCTGGCTGACGTCGATTTCATTATATTATTTTAGCAGCACTCAATTAACTATCTGAACATGAATCAGTGAACAGTTTATTGTGTTGTTTAGAGACTATTAACAATATTATTTTATAGGAATGGGGTGTTGTGCTAATAGTATTATTATTTAATACAATATGATATGATAAAACAGGATTTTTTGTTTAAAATAAGAAAAGGAATAAATTTATTTGCATAAAACTTATAAAATAACATTTGTCTGCATAATAATATAATGCAATACAAGAGTGCGGCTTATATTGTAAAGTTTTAAAATTAGGGTTAGTAGTGCAAAATAACCGAAGTGATACCTAAACTAAGTTAACTAGTTTACCCGTATCTCAGGCATCTAATTGGTGAGTGTGTGTTAGCGCTTGCTTACATAACATTTTTAAATTATAATACTTTTAAGTATTTAAATTATAATACTTTTAATAACACTTTGCTTATGCAGCATGTTGCTGCCATTGTATTCCAACTTATGTAATAACTAATAATAGATGTTCGGTGTCATTGTAGATTTTCCCTTTAAGCCACTTTTGTATGGTTTTCTTACAATATATTTTATTTATATGATGTATACCTAGTGTTAAATTAAGTTTATTGTACAAAAAACTTCCAAGAAAGCAAAAAAACCTGTGAGAGTGAGCTGTACGATATAGCTCAGTGGAACAAACAATGTCTGCTCGCCTTTTGCTGGTTTGTAGTGCAGGACTGTAGGGCGTAAGTGAATGTTTCTTTGTTACAGTTAGTAGTATAAACAACTGACGAACAGAAAGGACATCATATTCAGCTAGGGAGTTCTGTTGTAGGGAAACGGAAAGCACGAAATGTGCTAACTTTCAAAATAGCTCTCTGTGCTATTTCTAAGTTTAGCATGGTAGTTTTATGAGCGCCTCCCCAAGATGAAATGCAGTACGTTAGCAAAGATTGGCAAAGGGCTAGATAAACCTCTTTTAGAAGTTTTCCTTTCGCGGCATATCTTAAATTTTTAAAGACAAATTAATTTTCGAACTCTAGTAGTAAGAGCTATATGTGCTTTAAAATTCAGATATCTATCTATGATGATGCCTAGCTATTTTATTGTGTTTGTACTACTGAGAGGACATACACAGTCGATATCAGTCGAGTCAAAACAGTGATGTGCCACTATTGCATGTGAGTCATGGGATGGTTGGGTCAGTAAATTATACGAAAAAGTCATGTATTTGGTTTTGTCTGTGTTGAGAGTCAACATGTTTGTTCTAAGCCACCTTGTGACAGAATCAAAGCCAGCTTGGGCTAAACCGAATGTGTCATTCCAATTGTCGGCACTAAATAGTAAGGTGTATCGTCAGCGTATAATATTATCTGACTATTATTTTGAAGGGGGAGGAGGCATAAATCGTTAATATAGATAAGGAATAGCAAAAGTCCTATTATACGTCCCTGGGGAACACCATATTCGACTGTTAGTTCTTTACTTATTATACCGTCTATCTTAACTCGCTGGGTCCTATTTGTTAAGTAATCTTTTAAAAGACTATGCGGTATATCTCTTATACCTAGCCTGTGTAACTTTTCAAGGAGAATGGGGATTGAAACTGAGTCAAATGCCTTGGCAAGGTCTAGGAATATAACTAAACATTTATTCCGGGAATTAAGTTGTCTTGTAATATAGTCTGTTAATTCATGAACTGCGTCATCAGTCGATTTGTTAGGCCTAAAACCGTATTGAGTCGTGGCCAAGAGTCCTTTTCCTTCTATGTATTTAATAAGTCGGTTATATATTAATCTTTCTAGGATTTTGGAAATGGAAGGTAGTATAGCAATAGGTCGGTAATTATTAATAAAACTTTTAACAATGACAAATTATAAACTATTTTGCTATATTCACTAATATATTACCATGCTTTTATTTTACTATTGTCTTGTCTAGCGCTTAGTAAGTAATTTTGTTGTTCTAATTTCTGATGTTCACTTTTTCGTTGAAAGCTACCAGGTTGTAGTAATCATGGGAAACAGAGGCCCACAAATTTTTACCCAATCTCCTACTAGTCTAAGAGATGACAAGGGATAGACTAAACTATTGTTACGATGGCTCATTTGGCTTCAATAACGTGTAGATCACTTATGTACAGGGCATGGAGCCGGTCTACCTGCATGACATTGGTGCGTTTGGTGGATACAGCCTTTGAACTATGATTTGAATGGACATGATAGTGGTGCGTTTTGTAAACTTAGTAGATATAGTTGTTGAAGGAGTTTGGTAAATAAAGCCATTGAAACACTTGCCATGGAATACTTAACAAACCAATCGTTAGGATGGCTGATTCAAGGGTAATCATTATCATCATCATCATCAGCCTATACTAGTCCACTGCTGGACATAGGCCTCTCCAAGTGCACGCCACCGAGCACGATCCGCGGCTACTCTCATCCAGCTCTTGCCAGCCACCTTGCGAAGATCGTCGCTCCACCTAGTCTGAGGGCGTCCTACACTACGTTTGCCGATGCGCGGTCTCCACTCGAGAACTCGTTTACCCCAACGGTTGTCGGATCTGCGGCTAATATGACCAGCCCACTGCCACTTCAGCTTGCTGATCCGATGGGCTATGTCGATTACTTTCGTTCTCTGTCGGATCACCTCATTCCGATGTCGATCCTTTAGAGAAACTCCGAGCATAGCCCTTTCCATAGCTCGCTGAGCGACTTTAAATTTGTGAACCAGCCCTACCGTGAGTGTCCATGTTTCGGCTCCGTATGTCATCAAGGGTAATATGATAATATAAAAATAACTAAATGCACGGTATAAAAACTGTCATATGTGTAGTATCATATTATTCCTCTACACAATCATCCTAAAGGTTCAAAGGCTGTATCTACCAAATGCACCAACGACGTCATGCAGGCAGACCGGCTCCATTCACACAGGTGATTTAGATGTGAAGTTATTGATGCTAAATCAGCCATCCTAATGGGAATTTAATCAATCGGTCGTCGCCTCTGGGAACATAAAAAAATACATTAGTGTTTCACATTGTAGATATTTCATTCTGATGTGTATAACGATTGGATGACTTTAGTTATCAAGGCTATATGGTGATAGAAGTGATATGGAAAAACTTATGTGGTCTACTCTGTAAGATCTGTAACAACAAACTAAGGTTGATTTTGCTCGAAATTTGCGTAGCTTAATTTATATTTGTATATTATTATAGTATATATTATTATGTATACCTAACTTCAGCAAATATGACAAACACCATTGATATATTATTATTATTATGATTATACATATTATGTTATTATAAACCAATAGTTGAGAGGTGAAAATTATATTAATTCTGTAATACGAGTATCTGGTCAATAATCTTTAGATTTAAGGAAAGAATATTTCTTACAAAAACAAATGTTGAAAAAATTTCTACAAGCATATTTCTTTGATACTTACTTAAAACTTAAGTTTTCCGTGCCACTTACTATAAGTTCCTCATGTGTTTAGGAGATGAAAATGTTTATGCTTACTCATTATATACTTAGTCATTGTAAAATAAAACAAAAAAATAGTTTCAAAAATAACATATTTATTTATTCATCCTCCTTGACAATGTGTTTTCTGCGTTCTGAAACGTGCGGCACGGCACCTGGCTTGCTGTGAGCCCGTCTGTTGGCCTCCTTCCTCTTATCTTTCTCCTTTATGGTCCTAAGCTCTTTCTGCGCATTGTGTATGTGTTTTGGCACATGTCTGTGGCGAGCGATACGCCGAATTTGTGGATGATGAGCGAATTTTTCTTTCAACGCATCAGAATAGTTCAAAGCCGTTCTCTCACGAGGTTTTAGCTGAAAAACGTAAATTTTGTAATTTCATAAACTTAAATAATGACAAGTGTTTAACAACCATGTAGAGAAATATGAATTCATAAGATATACAAAAAAACTGACTTAGAAACCAGTCAAGTATTGTGAAAACAATTTTGAATTGTTGTACATAGCTTAGTGTCCACACAGCTGGTTCAGACATTCCCTAATGGACATGATGATAAATGGGAAGAACAACTGGGACCAACAGCTTAACATATTGTTTTCTAAAGTTTACGCGAACACTACACATTTAAATGAAACAACTTTTACGGATCTACTCGCGTTTATTTTACATATTACTTTTTAATGGTAATCCTGACGTTTCGAACCCTTTGCAACCGTATGAAAGCATCGATACCGTATGAAAGCATCATTAGCAACGTTGAGGATTGCTTAGTTAAAAATAATGTTAGGAAGGCTGATACTGAGGCAAAACGTCAAGACATATCGTCTGTCTTGCGCCAGAGCAAATTGCCGAAATCCAACTTTCCTCGCAATATTTTGCTTTAAAGAACCTGCGAGCTAAGCCCTAATTAACTATCCTTCGTACTGATAAAGGTAATTCCACGGTAATAATGGATACGTCTGATTATAACGAAAAAATCACAATATTTTTATCGAATGACAAGACGTATAAACGCGTTAAGTGCGACCAAACCAACAAAATATTTAAGAAAACTAGTGATCTTGTCAAACAACACTCCGAAACGTTAAATCTAGACGCTAACTATTTAATTCCTTCCTGCCCTAAACCACCAAAACTGTATGGGTTACCGAAAATTCACAAACCCGAGGCTCCGCTACGCCCTATTGTAAGCCAGATCGATTCACCAACTTACCGACTGGCCCGGCATGTAGCTAAGATTCTTTCACCACTTAGAGGTAACACAACAGCTTATGTGAAGGATTCCTACCAATTTGTCAACGATATCAAAGACCTACATCTCGCTGACAATGAAACTATTGTTAGTTTTGATGTGCAGTCCTTATTTACTTGCCTACCAGTACAGGATTGCATTGAAATTACCAAAAAACGACTAGCAGAACAAGATATGCCTGATGAATATGCAGTACTGTTAGGTTAGAGCATTGTCTAACATCTGGCTACCTTTTGTGGAATGACATCTACTACCTGCAAGTAGAGGGTGTCGCCATGGGGTCCCCTGTTTCGCCCGTCGTCGCCGATATCTTTATGGAAAACTTCAAGGAGAGAGCCCTGGGCACAGCTCCGGTAACTCCTAGGTTCTACAAGCGGTACGTAGATGATACTTTCACTATCCTACCAACTGATAAATACCAAAAATACAATTCACAATGGAGTTAGAGGCTGATAGTAGCTAGCTTTCTTGGATATTTTAATCATCAGGAATCCGGACCATAGTTTGAGTCACACTGTGTATTGTAAAGTAACCCATACAGATAGGTACCTCAATGGTGATTTTCACCACCATCCTAGACAGTTGGCTACTGTAAGGAAATCTTTGTTTCAGAGAGCACGCGGTATCTGTGACACCCAACACCTGGCTGCTGAACTTCAGTATGTCAAGCACGTACTGCAGGATAATAAGCTGAAAGTACCACTTCTCACGCTTCCGCTTCGTCACAGAAAACGCAATAAACCAACCACAGTCGAGCGCGAACCTGCTGTACTTCCATATATGAAAGGTGTCACTGACAAAATTGGACATATCTCAAAGCGAGCTTCAATCAACACTTACTTCAAGCCGCCGAAGAAGCTCAACCAATTTTTACGACCTGTCAAGTGCAATATACCCCGACAAGATGCAGGCGTGTACAAACTGGACTGCGACTGTGGGCTCTCTTACATCGGGCAACAAAGAGAAGTGTAGGAACCCGCGATAAAGAACATGTAGCCGACGTCAAGCAAAGGCGCGAAAATAAGTCTGCAGTATGCGAACATGCCCTAGAGGGGCCCAACCATTACATCAGATTTGATAATCCACAAATACTCGCTAGAGAACGATTCATCCCTAGGATGATACGCGAAGCTATTGAAATTTAAAAAAAACATCCTAATTTTAATAGAAAAGATGGTTGAATTCTACCACCAGCCTGGGATCCCATCATACAAAATATTAAATCCCAGCACCAACACCATGCTGCCAGACCAAAAGATACTGTAAGATCTTTCTGCGTAAAACGGAACGCACCTGATTAAATTTAAATGAGGGTATACAAGCTACTAACTAATTATGAGACGACCAACACCTGTCTCCCTGTGACCACGGACCCTGCTAAGGGTTCGAAACGTCAGGATAAACATTAAAAAGTAATGTGTAAAATAAACGCGAGCTTAACATACATTAGGAAGCACTGAAGAACTCAATCAATCACCCTTTCAGGGATGCTGCTGCACCCAGATGTCTTCAGATATTTAAATACTTACAACTCCAAGCTTTTCTGAAGCTCTTGCTTTCCACATTCTAATATTCATTTCATCTGAGCCAGACAATATGTATTTATTATCAAGAGACCATTTGACGCAGGTTAACCTCTGCATTCTTTTAGTATGATAAACATCTCTTGAGTGACCTTTCAAAGTTTCAAATATTCTCACACTTTTATCATAACTGCCAGATACAAATTCACGACCTGTAGGAGCATAATCAACATCTATAACTGCTGATGTGTGATCTACATGGATGTTGATTGGGTGGTTCAGTTTTCTGACATCAAATGTGTACAAACTGAAATTAAAAGATAATTTATTATAGTAAATAAATAAATAATGAAATGTATATTTTATTAATCAAAAATATGTATAACAGAGAATTAGGGTAGACCTTCATTTAAGTGTACTCAACATCTGTACCAGAAGGAGCTAAAATAAAATTCTTCTATGGATATGAATGCAAGAGATTTTACATCTCTATAAAAAGCTAGTGTAAGAAACAAATACAAGACTTAGGAAGACGCTTTTGTTAGACAAGGACAAGCTAAAGTTCAATTAGCATTATAAATAAGTTAAATAAACAATAGTTTAATTTTTAATCAGAAGTATTTGCAAACAAACTTCAGCAATAAGTCTTTTATTACAATTATAATTATAAAGCTATAGCTATTATAGACCGCGTAACTGAGTCCTCGCCTGCGGTAGGTACGCGGGGCGCGGGGCGGTAAAGTGACACTTGATAATTTTAACAAGATTCATCTAAAGATATGCAAGTATAAATATAGGTGCTACAGGGAATATTACATGATCTGGGTTTTAAATTTAAGAAATGCGGATCTAAAAGGAAATTCCTTATCAAACAGCCAAATATAACATCGTGGAGGTAGAAATACGTAAATACTATTAAAAAATATTGTAGAAAAGGAAGACATATTTTATATCATGACAAAACTTATGTTAATGCATCTCATAGCGTTTCAAAATGTTGGCAATCAAAGGATGAACATGGAGTGCTTTCTCATATTGGTAAAGGAGACCGTTTGATCATTGTACATTGTGGAGGCCAAACTGGATTTGTAGATGGAGCACTTGTGATATTTTAATCTAAATGTAAAACAGGTGATTATTATAAATGTAAAACTCATGCCTAATAGACCACCAAATTCGGTCATAGTAATGGATAACGCAGCTTATCATTCGGTTCGAGAAGAGAAAAAGCCGACTGTGGCTTCTACCAAGCCAGCTATGCAAGTTTGGCTATGACAGCATGAAGTTCCTTTTGATGAAAAACTTAAGAGAGGATGACTCCATACCACCCAGACCTGAACCCAATTGAGTTGGTCTGGGGTGATATTAAAGGACAGTTACCACAAAAAAGTATCGACTCTAATATGGACCAAAAAAAAAATTTGTTAGAGGAATTATTTGCTGGATATTCCATAGAAATGTGGGAGCATTGTATAATCTTATAATTAAAGTCGAGGACGAATACTGCAAACATGACAGCATTATACATGATGTTGTTGATTTTATAATTAACATGCAGGATGATTCAGATGATTCTGATGATGGCTGCTTCGAAAGTGAAGAATCAAGTTCCAGTGATACTGATATGAATACAAGTGATTGATTTATTATTTTAATAAAGTTTGCTTAATAAATAGTACCATTGTATTTATCAAATCTTCTATAATAAATTACCCCTGTAAAGTAAAAAAAAAAAGCGCATACCTACCACAGGTGAGGACTGAGTTAATCGGTCTAGCTATAGCTAATATTGAATTTTGAGCGCAAATTATGTAATATTGAAACTTACTTGTAATCTTCATTAGCTACAGTGAATATGAAGGCTTCCATAGGATTCCAAGCTAAAGCATTTGACCTCAATTCCATTACAACTTTCCTAAGTGGGCCAGATTCTCTACAATCATATAGGATTATACTCCTGTCACTCGCACAAGACGCAAGCAAATTTTCTTCAACCTGAAAACAAAATGTAATAAAGTTCAAGCTCTCATAAATGTAATTTTAATTTCTTAGGTTATCCTAGAGTTAGCCATGTGAATATAAAATTGCAATGAACTATACTACTTATATAACTATTAAACAGCTGCTAGTAACACTATTTTAATTTTGAAAGGGCATATAATTATGTATAAATATATAGCTAAATATTAGCCTAAGAAAGGAAATAGATCACAATTATATATAAACAAGAAAATCACACCTGATTAAAAGCAACATGATGTAAACTGTCAACTCCCCATTTAAACACTTTTATAGGTTCATTTCTCGTTTTCTCCCACAATTGACAATTTTCTCCACATGTTGCAAATGTAGGCTTGGATCTATGATGTGTTATACCAGAAACTACTGACATGCTGAGCAATGTGTTGATTGGTTCATCGTCATCTGGTGATTGAACTTCAGCCTTCCAAGTTTTGATTGTTTTATCGTCGCCGACACTTGTGAATGTCTCCCCATTTGGTGTGTAGCACAGGGAACGAACCCAACCTTCATGAGCTACAAAGTTTCTAGTACATTTCCGTACAGCCAAATCCCATACTCTTATTTCTCCATCAAATGCGCCACTAGCGAGCACAGACAGCCTACTTGGATGCTTAGCTAAAGAAGATACCCCATCTCTGTGCCCGTCAAGGTTTCCAATGAACGGCTTCGCAAAAACTCGTTCTAACTTTACAGCATTTAATGCTCGTACATATTCACGTGGCGCCTCGAGTGGATGGAGACTTGGGTCGTAGTTTCGTGGAACTGAAAATGTTAACAAAACAACAAATTAAAATAAAGTTTAAACTTAGTTTTCTGTACCTACATACTACATAATATATACTATATACTACATAAAGTTAAATACTGACGCTTATGAATGTCTCTTTTCGTAGCGCGTAAATAATCTTCTGGGTTTCTGCTTATCACTTTAATTTTTACGTTAGACATTTTTATTTGCTTAACACTATATTTTAATAAAACTACAAAACAACCAAGGAAGAAGTAAATATTTTAACCTAAAAATAAACAACATGGACTGCAGCTCTACAAATACAAAAACAAATTGTGTCAGTCAGTGTCAGATCCAGATGACAATTGACAAACATAAACACGTTCAAAAGCAATTACAATAATTGTATTAACTATAACACAATTCAAAAATGGTGATTACATTGAGAAAAGATAACTATAAATAAATAGCTATAATAAAATCTTATTAGAAGTCCATTATTTTATTTTGAGTTTTCTAGAAAATTCATCAGCTGCATATTATTATTTTTTGCGTTATCATTAAAATGTTTCTGAACGAAATACCTAGTTAAGCCAATTTGACAGTGACAGACAAATTAGAGGTGGGCGTTTAAAGCATAAAAAGCATGCTTTTATGCAAAAGTTCTTCAGCGTGCTTTTAGGATTGAACGTATGATGCTTTTCACTTAAAAAGTATTCACACGTATTTTGATATTTTGGTCGGTTATTTAACATTTTTTTCGTTTACATTTATAAGTAAAAAGTCGTACCTACGTTTTTCAGTGTGAAGCGGTAAGAGTGCAATCTTGTAAAGTGTGCTTACTTGCCGACTTATTTACGTGCAGCGTGCTTTATGGAAATGTGTACAATAATAAAGTTTAAAAATTTTTGTGTAATGACATTTTGTAATTAACATCTAGTGTAATAAATTTTGATTTACTGATTGATTAAAAAAACATTAAATTCTACATATATTACGTCGTACAACTTAATACTTAAATATTTCTTTAAATGACAATTAAACTACAAAACATGTTAACAACGAAAAAGTATTAAGCAGGTAAGCACAGCTTCACGTTTTTCGTATCAACACAAGCCAGCTTTTTGTAAGTAAAAAGTACACGAAAAAGCAAAAAAGCATTTTTATGCTTAAAAAAACGTGCGAAAAAAAATTGGTTGTCTGTAAAGTCGGTTTACTGACGATAGTTGAACGTGACAACGTCTTAAGAAGGTGTCGGGAGGTGTTGGGGGTGTCGGGGGGTGTTGGGGGTACGTACCGCGGTGGCGATGCCGGCCACGGGCTTGCACAGCAGCCTGCAGCAGTCCGTCGAACAGGTAGGCGGGAGAAGTTAGGGGTGTCGGGAGGTGTTGGGGGTGTCGGGGGGTGTTGGGGGTACGTACCGCGGTGGCGATGCCGGCCACGGGCTTGCACAGCAGCCTGCAGCAGCCCGTCGAACAGGTAGGCGGGAGGAGTTGGGGGTGTCGGGAGGTGTTGGGGGTGTCGGGGAGTGTTGGGGGTACGTACCGCGGTGGCGATGCCGGCCACGGGCTTGCACAGCAGCCTGTAGCAGCCCGTCGAACAGGTAGGCGGGAGGAGTTGGGGGTGTCGGGAGGTGTTGGGGGTGTCGGGGGGTGTTGGGGGTACGTACCGCGGTGGCGATGCCGGCCACGGGCTTGCACAGCAGCCTGCAGCAGCCCGTCGAACAGGTAGGCGGGAGGAGTTGGGGGTGTCGGGGGGTGTTGGGGGTACGTACCGCGTTGGGGGTACGTACTACGTACTTCAAGCCTTACATGGAACGCCTCAGAGCGAGGTAACGCCGAACTTTTTCGTGCGTGCAGCCGGCTCTATCGAATTATAAGACGTTGTCACGTCAAAAATAAGCAGTTTTTGCCATCTTTACAGACAATATTCGAAATATTCACTGTGGACCTGTGTGTGTGTGTACTTCTTGGCGGAAAAGTGAAGAGTCTGCGGTTTTGTTTTATTTTCTAAAACTTGTGTTATGTGTGTGCATGAGTGTTGGCAAATGAAACAAAACAGTGCAACGTCACTTTTCAAATTCTCTCAAAAAGTCCGTCCGAGGACTTAGTAAAGCCTCACATCTTTACTGGGATACTCAAAAGGTTGGGGGGTATAATATAGAAGTGAGAAATGATATTATCATTTCTCACTTCTCATTTCTATTAGGTAGGAAATACTAAGAAAAATTAAGAAAATAATGACATGGCAGCATGGTCTTAACCTTAGCCGGTTCCTCAGGGAACGAACTAAACTTTAAAAAATATATTACGGTTCACTCTTGAAGTTCGCTCGCTGTTCACTCACCTTCTCTCAGCAAAAAATTTCACGCTTCATCAATGTGGCCAGATTAAGAAGGAAACTAAAATTACGAATGACTACGTACGGTACATAATATATGCTTTCATCTTCATTCATCTAAAAGGGCATAGAAGAATAACTCTTCTTTAGCATCATTGGACTATTTCCCATGTATTTTAGTGTTAATCCCTTTTTTTTCTTGATAGTAGTAAGCAGTCGTTGGTTGGTAGAGTCGTAGAAGCATGCTCAAACTAAAGGTCGTCATTCACGGTCAGTTGAATTCAGTTGTTAACTGATCAGTTAAAACGGATGTAAGCCAAAAAAGCTCGACACTCACGGTCTGTTAAACTGATCAGTTAAAACGCTTCAAACCGGCCTTCATTTCTCGACCGAAGGGGCCGCCCGCAGACGTGTGTTACTACATAATATCTGAAGTCAGTTCGTCGTCTGTTGAAAAAATGAATTCGGATCATAAAAATGTAGAAAGACCATACATTCTTATTAATTTTGGTTACCTAATTAAAAATACAAAATTAAATTTATAAAAAGAAAACATGTAACTACTATTATTATTGCAATGGCCATCATTTACTTAGTCAGAATTAGTAGGTCCTGATTACCGATAAAAGAACTGGCTGTGCATGAAATATATATTTCTCAGCCAGTAGCTCGTTTGCGAGTTTGCTAGCAAAAAAAAAACGGTCGAATTGAGAAACCTCCTCCTTTTTTGAAGTCGGTTAAAAAAAGAGAAAAAAAAGGAAAAATATAATAATAATAATAATATTTTTTCTCTTTTTTTCGTTTTTTCCCCTTTCTTCTCTTCTTTTTTTCTTTTTTCTCTTTTTTCCATTTATATTTATTTTCTATTTTTTAACCGACTTAAAAAAAGGAAGAGGTTTCTCAATACGATCGTATTTTTTTTTAAATTATTTTTTTCATATATTTCTTATAGGTATGCATACCGGCTGTCGGCTATTGAAACAGTTTTGTTCTAGTTAACTCTTGCAAAGTTTTTTAACCATTCTTTCGTCCATTTTTTTGGGTTTTCTGGTGACTAAATGGCAACAAACAGCAGCCACAATATGTAGAATTTTCTCTTCAGAATCTGAATCCATTTTCTCAACTGACGCGGTGAGAGATTGCCTAGCCAGATATTATGTAGTAACGCACGTCTGCGGGCGGCCCCTTTGATCGAGAAATGACGGCCGGTTTGAAGCGTTTTAACTGATCAGTTTAACTGACCGTGAGTATCGAATTTTTTTGGCTTACATCCGTTTTAACTGATCAGTTAACAGCTGAATTCAACTGACCGTGAATATCGAGCTTTAGTCTGGAAAAAAATTGGAGACACTAGTCAAAGATACAGTAATATTATCCAAGAAACATTAAATATCACCTGAATATATCGGATAATATCCTTATCATGCCCATATCATTCGTTTTCACTAAGAAAAGACTGAATACAATCTAGCATAATTTCTGCATTTAATTTTAAAAATAACTTAGCAGTGTTTAGACGTTAGAACCTGGTCACACAGCAGATCTAAGCTTCACATTGTTCATTCAATAAAAAATATATTCTTTCATTCAATCAATTCTCTACTGTTTGTTTGATTGTTTGTTTGTTTTGATTGAAAAAACTTCTGGTAATAATGTATGAAATAGTTTCAGACTTTCAGTTGTTTATCTAAAACGAAACTGAAAGTTAGGTGTCTATTGAGCGTACGCGTGTTCTTTAAAAATTGGGTAAGTAGCTTTGTGTTTCTATAATCTTCGATTTAGAACATTTATAAGAATATCTATTGAGTTTGTTTTTTTTGCAGTTTACTGCAATAATGATTTAGTTAGTAAATGCGTTTTGAATAGCCTTTAAAAACCAATCTGATTTTTTAGTTATAATTGTATAATTTACTTTTTCAGAGGTAATCTATTTATTTAATAAATTCCTAGTATATACCTACCTAGTAAAGCCTCCTGTTTAAACCTTCGGCTCAGTATTCCAAAGAGGACCGCTGAATTATGAGGTGATTTTTTTTTTGCGTAAAGAACTCATAATTAGGAATACGTACACGAATTTTTACTGCTCGGAATTGATTAGGACTCTCACAATAAATTATTGAAAATAATAAATTTTATGGTTAACATTTATTCGGATAGTGAAGTGACAGCTCTGCTGCCAACTTTTCAATGTAAAAACGCTTTGAAAGCAACCAAAAGAATGTTGGCAGCACTGCTAAATTGCCCAAAAAAGCTAAAATACAATGCCATAAAAAAAAAATTTTTTTTTTATTTACATAAAAAAAAAGTCCAATGCCATAGCCATTTCTCCAGTTGGTGCAACTGTGTCCTCAGGTTACTATAATTTGTTTATTATTAATTAACAGTAGTAGTATTATATTATAGTAAAAAAAAGTATCATACCCGATAAGGTAACATTAGGTCAAAGTTAGTCACAGACCCGAATTAGTCTACCCCGACTCCACGTGGTACTAGTCTGCCCTACACTAGAGTGTTTTTATAAGCCCGGAGGCGCGGAGGGAGAGCAGCCCTCACCCGCTGTAGCGAAACACAGGCACCAAGCTCGCCGCTGCGGCTGAGGCTGGTCGCCGCAGGCGACCAAAAAGCCGAAGCTGCGGAGGCGAGCTTGTAATGCCTGCGTTTCGCTACGCAAGGGTGGAGGGGCTGCTCTTCCCGCAGCGCCGGAGACGTTTAAAACCTACAGTTGTCACATATCTGAGCGGTTTGGTTAAGCTCTGATGTAATTTTGACATTTTATAATTATTTTTTATTTTTTTTTTCGAAAAAATTAAAAAGTTAATTTAAAAAAAAGTATTAAGTTCCGAGTTTTGAGCTTTGGGGGAGGGGTAGGGGTATACCCCCCCTACCTCCCCCCACCCTCCCCCCCCCCAAATTCGACGGTCCTCTTTGGAATTTAGAACCAAACCTTCTACAGACCTAATATAAAGGTGTCTATTTCATAAACCCTAAATGTACAGAGTTACTCATATACCTACAATATACAATTCAGATAATACAGCTATGAAATCATAAAATAATGATAAAACAATGTTTTGTTTGTTTGACGAGAATAAAAGGCTGTTAGATTGCTATAAAGAATATCAGAGCTGAGAAAAGATCGCCACCTGTCATGTAGGGGTGTAATAATGTTTTTGGTAAAATGTTAGGCTGATGCCAACTTCGAACTGATTTATAGGTCAAATACTCGAACTGTAATCACTATCTCTCTCTCTACACATCCTTAAATGTTTTTTACATAGGGGTTTTTGGTTAATTTCAATTTTCTTATTCAATTTATAAATTGGTTCTATAGTAAATACTTTGTATTATCTTTTTATCTGGATCTTTTTAAATAATCTCTAAAAACCGTTTTCAGGAATACTCAGCAAGTGTATGAATACCTATGAACCTTATTTTTATTTTCTCTAAGCAAAACATTATACCTACTTAAATTATGTTTATTATGTTTGAATGTCATATAGACAAGGTAAATTAACTCCCCTTATTATTACACTTATTGGTACATTTTGGGTAACACCTGCAAGTTTTCACCCTAAATGCCCCAACCCCATTCAGCTTCTAGAATCTGTATTATAAACTGGATGTTTTACATAAGTAGAAATATGCCGATGGGTCAAAGTGCTACTGAGAAAGGAAAACCTAGGCAGGCCCTACTAAAAAAAGGTGTTCTATGTACCAGATATGTACATCTAAACTTATGAACACAATAAAATCCTTTTAAGGCAAACAATAAATATAAAAAAAGAACCTTATGAATAAAATTTCAAGTGCAGTAGCATTGTTTTTCTAGCACTATTTTTTTGTGGTAAGTGTGCCCTGAATTATTACACAATTACAAATTAGTACAGCAATGTTAAGCATATAAAACTTCTGTATAGGTACCCCTTCGGGGATACAGAGATTGGCTATGCATGAGGTTCTTATTTATTAATATTATTAACTAATATGTACACTGTTGGTATGTCTAATAAATAAATAAGGTACATATGTTTATTAATTTAATTGCAGAGCAGGAATTAACCAGTTTGTCATCTTGCATTCCTTATTTTTATTATTATAATTATATTTTATTTCTAATTTCGCACAGTTTTGGTCATTAAAGTCCTATCGTCCTTGTACTTCTTGGTTACTTATTGGTTGGCAAGGTTTGGCTAAATCCTCCTACAATGTTTAATTTATTTGAAGCCCTATTGTATTAGTAATAAGAGCCAAAATTTCAATCAAGCCCCTAGCAGAAAGTACTATGTGAACTGTGTTTCAAAGATCAGGAAATCTGAAAAGGCCGCTTTGCGCAAATCTCATTAGATTCCTATTATGATTCAGATTAAAAACCGGCCAAGTGCGAGTCTCGTTTCGTACTTTATGACGTATTAAAAAAAAACTACTTTCTAGATCTCGTTCAAACTAATTTTCGGTGGAAGTTTGCATGGTAATGTACATCATATATTTTTTTAGTTTTATCATTCTCTTATTTTAGAAATTACAGGGGGGGGGACACATTTTACCACTTTGAAGTGTCTCTCGCGTAAACTATTCAGTTTAGAAAAAAATTATATTAGAAACCTCAATATCATTTTTGAAGACCTATTCATAGATACCCCACACGTATGGGTTTGATTAAAAAAAAAGGTTGAGTTTCAGTTCTTCAGAACAAAATATTTATTGTTTTTTTTTCTATTTTTGTGTGAAAATCTTAATGCGGTTCACATAATAATATCTACTTACCAAGTTTCAACAGTATATTTAGGCAGGTCTCGGGCGTTGCCGGAGGACAGGGAGATGGAGGCGCCTGTTGGCTTTGCGGAGTTCCCGCACCCCGCCCTGAATGTGGGGAGTGAGTTCGTGGCCCTCGGGGACCAAGAGGCCCTCGATAGGTACGCCGTGCAGGAGGTCCAAATTTATACCGATGGTAGTAAGATCGACGGAGGCGTCGGGGCCTCCCTATCCATTTGGAAGGGGGGTGCCGAAGTCAGGGCAATCAAACTTCCTCTTGCCAACTACTGCACGGTTTACCAAGCCGAACTCCTCGCCATATCCAGGGCGACTGCAGAGATTCTCAAGAGGGGTGAAGCGAGCTACGGTATCTACAGCGACTCCAGGTCTGCACTGGAAACTGTAACAAACTGTAGCTCGCTCCACCGCTTAGCGCTCGATTCGCGGGCAAACTTGCAGAAGGCCTTCACACAAAACAAAACTGTGAGTCTGTTCTGGGTGAAAGCCCACGCGGGACTGCCCGGGAACGAGCGCGCGGATGAGCTCGCAAAGGAGGCTGCCACTTCGTCACGGAGGAAGCCGGACTACGACCTGTGTCCGGTCTCTTTCGCCAAGCGATTCATTCGCGATGAATCGATTGGCGAATGGGCCCGAAGATACGAGGTGGGAACGACGGCCTCCGTGACGAAGGTTTTCTTCCCAGATGCGGTAGCAGCGTACAAATTAGTCAGAAAAATCAAGCCGACTGGGGTGCTAACACAGGTGATGACGGGGCACGGTGGGTTCTCCTCGTACTTGAACCGCTTCAAATGCAAGGACAATCCATCGTGCATCTGTGACCCCGAGCAGGAGGAGATCTCAATCCATATAATTACAGAATGCCCAGTCCACGAGTATGAAAGAATGAAGTATGAAAGAAAGATAGGTATGAATGTAAATAAAGAAAACTTTGCAAAATTATTGATAAGTAAATACACAAGACCTACATTTTTAGAGTTCTGCATAAATATTGCGTCAAAAGTAATTTTAAGAAATAAGACTTAGCCTTATAGTACTTATGTTTTCACCCGTATAATGATCTATACTAGGATTAACAAAGTAGAAAAGGAAATAGGTCTAAAAATGGTCAAAATTAAGTGGAATAAAAGAATTGTTAAAGTGAAATAGATATGAAGTTATAAAATTATGAATAGATAATAAGAGACAGGTTAGAGAAATATGTGATAAATAGATATAAGTACAAATAGAATAAGCATAGAGTAGATAGGGCACCAAGAGTGCGAGAAAAATGTAAATAAGCATATTGAAAGTGTGTAGTTTTAGAATAGGATAGCAGAAAGCAGATGGGCAGAAAGGATATGTAGGCTCAAAGCCACTCCTAGCTTTAGCAGCGGCATTATTATAATAAGCCTGAAAAAATGTCCGACATTGACCCACGTCGGGGGACAAGTAATTAAAAAAAAAAAAAAAAAACTGTATATTTCTTATAGTTTCGGAAAAAAGTTGCTGTGACATACGGACGGTCAGACAGACAGACATGACGAATCCATAAGGGTCCCGTTTTTTGCCATTTGGCTACGGAACCCTAAAAATCGCAAAATGGTAATTTAGCAAACAATTCATATTATGATTCGGACACAATTCATGCTCGGCAATTCATTCATTTGACAGTTTTGTATGAAGATTCCTAAAATAGACCACAAATTAGGAATTGCTCGAGTGTCAATTGGTGGTAACATGAACACCAAGTATGAATTGGCTATTGAATTTAATTGCGGCAATTCTGCTAAAAAATGTGACCATTTTAGGAAAAAAAAGGAATTGTTTCAATTCTGGAAATAATTAGTTTTAGCAATATTGCGCAACTTGGCCTTTTTAGGTCCCCAGATTAAAAAGACAAGGAAATTCAGTAGCCTCATTTTGTGCATGCGCAATGCACTTAACGACACCCCACTGTACGCCCAGCCCGGTTCGAAGTAGCGGCCCTAACTGTTTTTCGAGAATTTACTGTCTTTGGTCAATATGATCGCAAATATAATTAGCGGGCCACCTTACGTACGACCGTGTGTACATATGACGCGCGAGGGTACACTTTACTTTCTTGTACAGTCACCAATTAAATCAAAGCCGGTCTTATCTATCATCATCTTAATAAAGAACTCAGCTTTTACCTATTACTATTACTCTCCTCTATGAACCCATATCCAGACAGGTGAACGGATGGTAGTTACCAACCCTCATATTTTTTAATGCTGCCAAACATCAGAGTCCTCATATCTGTATTCCATTAAAAGTAACTGCAACCTACATGATAACCAATAATTTTACTGGTCATGAAGACATACCTACCTAAGCACTTTTAGGATCGGCTACCCAACTTATACCTACCTACCTACTTACCTTGTGGTGTCTGTGACCGATGGCGAATTATGGAGCTCATTGATACTTTAAGAAATTGAATAGTGTATTCGCAAAAAGATTTAATATAGGTAGTAAGTAGTTAAATGTCTGTGTATTCATATACTCAGCACATACCTAGGTACCGGGTCGATCCCACTTTATCCATGGATATACATCCCACTTTATCCACTGACGACAAATACATTGCGACTTTTTGTAGCGAGTAGCGCGCTACTCACGCGCGGCTGCTTGCACACGCACGTTTTTTATTAAGCTGTAGGCACACATTGTAAATTCTCAGAACCGCTGCACCACATAGATAACTATATAGTAGGTATATACTAAAGCTAACCTTGCATCCGATCTATATTCGATATGTATACCTATGTAAAAAAAGGAATAAATGACAGTTACCATTGCGCGCCGGTCCTGGCCGCTCGTCACCCAATCTCCTGGTTTTATTTCACTCCTTCTGATATCTAAAAATATTGTTTGGTGGACAGTACCTTCAGAAATGACCAAACCCCAACATTGGTGACCCCGACGTGATGTAAAATTATGTCATAAGCTTATATCCACGTTGTTCAGTTCACATTATGTTATTCGAGTCACAATCTGTTATCATATCAGCGTATCATGTTTCACTTCGCAAGTAATGTTCGGGATTCGGGCAGCGGTAATATTAATAAGTTTATATTGTATTTAAATTGATAAAGTCAACACCTGGTAAAATTGTATATTGATTTCTGTTTCTTTCTTTCCAATCAATGTTTTTCTTTTCTTTTCCGTAAGGGGGGGCTGATGTAGGCACACATTGTAAATTCTCAGAACCGCTGCACCACATAGATAACTATATAGTAGGTATATACTAAAGCTAACCTTGCATCCGATCTATATTCGATATGTATACCTATGTAAAAAAAGGAATAAATGACAGTTACCATTGCGCGCCGGTCCTGGCCGCTCGTCACCCAATCTCCTGGTTTTATTTCACTCCTTCTGATATCTAAAAATATTGTTTGGTGGACAGTACCTTCAGAAATGACCAAACCCCAACAAAGCTTTTATTTAGCTTGCCCTGTAACAAATTTATTTATTTATTTGTTTGTTTGTTTGTTTGGGTCAAATCTTTAATTGAAATTTGACACCCTTCCTGTTGACGGATTGAGCTGAAATGTTGCATGCATGTGTAAATCGGATGACAATGCAAAATTATTATGACATGGAGCTGATCTGATTACGGGACCAGAAGGTGGCCGTAAGAACTCGGTAGTTAATCGATACAACTCCATCGAGTTTGGGCTCGTATGATTCGTCTTGACGAGTACTTTGGTGCTAGATGGTATGCTTTGGTACCAGGGTCTGATGATGGAACCGGAAGATGGCCATAGGAACTCGGGAAAATAAGTTCGTTCGTTCTTTCGTTCGTTCCGTTTGTTATGAATGTGGATTCTGTCTTTTTGATTAGATGGATTAGATGGATGACCCAATGCCAAGGTGAGCACGTGCCGAGGGCTGCTGAATGGTATGAGGGCAATGATATTATAAACTTCTAACTTCTCGCTTTATATAAGATGCGGTTTCACCCG
The DNA here is from genome assembly GCA_963082485.1 of Eudonia mercurella. Classification (NCBI taxonomy): domain Eukaryota; kingdom Metazoa; phylum Arthropoda; class Insecta; order Lepidoptera; family Crambidae; genus Eudonia; species Eudonia mercurella. Next base: position 12,124,663 of record OY720032.1, on the reverse strand, counting down.
CGTTAATTAGCGACTGTTCCACACCTATTAGTCATAGCGTGATGTAATATAGCCTATAGCCTTCCTCAATAAATGGACTATTCAACACAAAAAGAATTTTTCAATTCGAACCAGTAGTTCCTGAGATTAGCGCGTTCAAACAAACAAACAAACAAACAAACAAACAAACAAACAAACAAACAAACAAACAAACAAACAAACAAACAAACAAACAAACAAACTCTTCAGCTTTATAATATTAGTATAGATAATTGTATGAGGGTGTATAAACATGTCATTCAAAAATACTAAAAAGTTAAAAATAAAATAAAAAGAAAAAAAACTTTTTAAAAACGAGCTTTTATTAAGTACTTGTTAATAAAAAAAGAATTAAAAAGTTAAAATTAATATAAAATAAATATGTTAGTAGAATAGCTAGTAGGTACTATTGTAATACTTACTACTGATACCGTCAATGATCCTTTGCACTTACTTTTAAGGCCTTTATTACATTTCCAAAATATACAGCGTGTTAGTTAACACGAGGGGCATATTTAATCCTATGGTAGTTTATATGCCTGGCCGCATAGGCCGCAATTTGACGACCACGGTGTTAAAGGTTTCATTTATCATCATCATCAGTCTATAAATTTTCCACTGTTGAGTTTAAGTCTTCACACCTAAGCAATACCTGTTAGTAATGTAAAGGCTTGAAGCTAAAACATAACCACAGCTTGTCCAGCAAAATATTTATACTCTTGGCTGTAGGTCCGTGTCGTGACGGTCCTCAATCTAACGAACTCTCATGGCGGTAATACGCTTATATAATAACTTCATCAGCCCAAGAGTTTTGCTTGAAAGCGGCCACGCAATCCTGTGGAACGTAATATTATTAATAGCGCAGTCGTCAGTCCGTCATGAGCGTTAGATAAGGTCACCGGCTCGTCAACTCAACTTCTGCCGGCAGTATTTTGTTCATTGACCCTCTGCGAAGCGGTTGCATGCGCCCGCGCCGGTCGCATTATAAATTCAGAAGTTGGTGATTTGAATTTGTTAATAACCTCGCAAATCGTGTTTTGCATTATTGTTGTGAGGTGACTAAACCAAGGCTTTCTTTGGTCCAGACTTTTCTATTAAAATTTGTCGGTAAGTAGTATTAGTCCATAAGCCACGCCATATTTACTGTCACGAGTACTTTCGATATGTTTGAACTCTTGTTCCATTGTATTAAGAATTACTTACCATGTTAATGATCGTGACTGTACCATCCTAAATGTCGTGATAATTTGAAAATCTTGAATTCCTATCGGTCTATATATTCTATAACTATTGGTGCACGGACAATCTCTATCACAGAGAGGCTATTCATATCAATTGGCGGTGGAGTTGTCCACCATACTCGTTAATTTTCTAGGAGGATCCATTAATGTAATAGCGGCACAGTTGCTAACGCTTCATTGTTTATCATTTAAAAACAGATTGATAATGCGGCCGGCCCGGAATTGGGCCTACGTGTCATGCTCCACACAAGTCGCGCGTCTCTACACGACATCATCCGCTCTCCTATTGAATTGTTACTATGTTGTATCTGTTATCTATAACACATTGGTACATATTTATGACTAATATCAATATCTAGTAGTTTAGTTTAATAACAGTATCTGGATGACCGAGCTTTGCTCGTATACGGTATACGGATAAAACGACGTTTTCTAAAAATTAAGCCTAGCTAGATCGTTATCGCCCCCGAAACCCCCTGCATACAAAATTTTATGAAAATCGTTGGAGCCGTTTCCGAGATTCAGATTAGGTATATATAAGTATATTACATATACAAGAATTGCTCGTTTAAAGGTATTAGATATATATTAGTATACATATATACAAGAATTGCTCGTTTAAATGTATTATATTTATCGAATAGATCATTAAAATTATGCAAATTGAACTTTTTTACATATTTACTTAAATACGTTTTCTGGAACTCGATGGCATGTCTGGCATGACGATCATCTCAACTCCCTTGAATAACGATGTCGAAAAAAGTAGTTGTTTCCACCATATCTACGGAGGTTAATGTTGTTCACTTTGGAATGCATTTTCTTAGCACTCACTCACGATCACGAACCATTCATTTGGGAATAATCGTCGTTGTCAAACTGTTAGGTAACTGTTACCTATATGTGCTAAAGGTAGGTATATGATTTTACGCAAGTATTTTTTCGAGACAATAGGTATACTATTACTTATTCTGTGACAATAGGGAGGTGTTATAAAAAAAGTTTCAGCAGCTGCACATAGCAGATTTTTTGAAGTCGTCGAGGTTCGTCGTTTATTGCTTATTAGCGCAAAGTATTTCTTTAATGTTCGGGCTTCGGCAGGCATGTAAAGACGTTGGTCCCGGCTGCATCAACCGCCAATCCGCACTGGGCCCGCGTGGTTATGACCCGTTCTCCCTATCCATCCATAGGGAATGCTCGTGCCCCAGCAGTGGATATATAAAAGTTTAGTTACTAATAGAAATTATGAAATCCTTCTGCATAATCTAATTTATGAATAGGTACGTTACTCTTACGATATCACACATGATATAAGTACCTAGGTGCATGTTTAACTAACAGCCGAAAATTTATGATAAGAAAATAAAATTATGAACATGGAATTTTCATTAAAAGGCTAGTAAGTAAAAGCTTCGGTCATGGTAAAATACTAAACTAAAACAACAAACAAAGCAGAAATAATAAAAAGGGAAATTGAAATTCAAATTTTAAGAAAAACAAACATTTTATATAGACATCTACCCGACATAAAATGAATTTAGGTCACGGTCGCCCATCCCAAGCTTTCACTAGATCCAACCAAAGACTATTATCAAATAGCACGCGATGTAGAGAGAATACAGATAGGTAGGTATTAAGTATGTTGCTCACCTACACCTCCATACTTCAATTGAAGCCGAAATGTCTTTATACCGTTATACTTGTGAGTTGTGAGCATGTCAGAACACACGTGCACTGAATTCACTATTGAGTTTGAAGAGCTAACTAACTCAACTAGGCGATATTCTTGTAACATGCCAGTTATTTTAAGGGGTAGCATGGGTAAGCACAGTGCTTTCATCTCACCTGGCCAATGATGGAAGCGCGCTTCACCCGGGATCCTCAACTACTAAGGCACTGGCTATCTTATCTCTAGTTTTTTATGGCTTGTGTTTAAACGCTTACCAAAAATGTATCAATTTTACTACCAATAAAATTCAAAACGCTTACCAAAACGGATAAATGATCACCAAATTGTGTTTCCTAAAATATTATAAAAAGGATACAATTTATATTTATATTAAATGGCTTAAAAATACATGAATGACAATGAAAGGTACCTCCTTTTAACTGCATTTCAGACCAAATATGTAATTTTGTCACCAAATAGATAACAACAATATTTTATGCCTCATGTTTCAATTTGGTAATTTTTGTTTTCTGTTGTCAAATAAAAAAATTACCTCGAAATTCATGATATCGGCTACGTTGCGCTTCGCGATTGTCTTAAATTTCTATCCTATCACGTGACCTACAAGAGTAGGGCAGCTAGTATCCTCAATCATTTGAATAATAGTGTAAAAATTTGGTGATAATTTCTCCATTTTGGAAAGCAAAAATAATATTATTATGCAATTATTGTGATGTGTGTTTATTTTAGGACCCTTTTTAAAGGCGTTTTTTTTGGAGTTATTTAATTTATTTGGTACTTAGGCTTAGGGTCTAAAAAATATGTCTGGTGAGCGTTTAAATTATACCCGTTTTTTATAACTAACTTTTGGGTACGTAAAGCCGCACTGGGTCCCAAAAAATATGTCTGGTGAGCATTTAAATTATACCCGTTTTTTATTACTAACTTTTGGGTACGTAAAGCCGAACTGGGCCCCGCGTAGTGGTTTATGGCCTGTTCTCCTGTAGTTTCCACCCATAGGGAAGACGCGTGCCTCAGCAGTCAACATTCAATGAACTGGTGATGATGAAGATGACGATGATGAATAGTATACGAGAGACGATGGCTAGCATGTTTGGGGTAGACTTGAGTAGATTTTCAAGACTAGGACTCGTTAGTCACATGAGTCCGAGTCCTTTGAGTCTTTCGAGTCCGGTCGAGTCTTTTAAGTTCTTTGAGCCAGACTAAGTCATGATCTTGAGTTGGTGTATTAGGTATAATAGATACTGGGTGATTTTATATCGTCATCCATATTTATGATTGAAAATAAATCGTACAATAAAAATTTGTAACAATTTAATTGCAAAAAACCTAATTAAAAGTATCCACCTGAAGACTCAGTCTTTGAGTTCTTTTAGACAGGACTCGAGTCTTTTTACAAAAGACTCCAAATTCTAAAGGACTTGAGCTCTAAGTATTATTTATAAGACTCGAATCTTCAAAAATAGCTCAAGCTTTATTGAGTAAGACTCCAAGACTCGAGTTTCTTACAACACTAGTTTGGGTTGCAATAGTGTTGAAGTAACTTTTGTAACTCCGTGCCGGAGATATTAGTCAACTCGACTGAATGAATCTCGCCCGAAAAGCTGAGTTGATACTATTAGATTTTACTTTGTTTTGTCAACTCGAGCAGTGAACTCGATCATCTCGATCTTAGGTAGTCCCGGATGAATAGAGCTCCTCTAGCTTTGTAAGAACGTGAAGCTTTTGATCCCGGTCCCGGTTTAATGGGCTGTAATCGTTAGGTGTCGCCTGGGCCTGGGACCAGCTACAATTATGTAAGTTTTTTCAATAGTCAGTGACTACAAGATCGAAAGTGACATGTACCGTGACAGGAAGAGCACAGCTGTGATCAACATCTTGGGCAAGTTTATCGTTGACTGATGATTTTAGTAAAGAAAAATCCTGAATATAAAATATATCACTATTGGAGTTCAAGCTTTGCTCTATAAAATGCTTAGTAAATTATTTATTGCGGTAGCGATGACCGGGTAGGCGAAGGTTTTAGTTCCGAACAATGCGCAGCGCATACAAGTTCACACAAGCTCAGTTTGACGAGTTCATTCTCACCGAGTCGGCGCTTTGTGCTGTAAAATTGACTAAAATACCGCGACCGGCCATTGTACCTGTGTGTTTGTTCGCAGTGAATAATCAAATGCAACTCGGTTGCGATAAAACTTTTCAGTAAACCTTTCTATGGTAATGTAATAATATGGTATGGTTAGTATGGTACAGAGACCTGCACATCAAACTATCCAACTGCATGATGTTCACGTCACGCACGACCTACCCACAACTGTAAAATTTCTTCAACACCATATATTTACCTATCATAATACCACTTATTATATCTATATCTTATACTTCATCTACTGTCTCATCATCATCATCATCAGATTATTTTATGTCCCCGCTGCTGGGGCACGACTCTGCACGAGCTTTCCTTATATGGATGGAAAGGGAGAACGGGCCATAAACCACCACGCGGGCCCGGTGCAGATTGGTGGTTGTTAACGACTGCTAATGCAGCCGGGACCAATGGCATTACGTGCCTTCCGAAGCACGGAGGAGTTTGAGATGATAAATTTTTGGTCACCCGTCCGATGACCGGCCCTTGCGAAAGTTGCTTAACCTCAGCACTCGCAGACCGGGCGCGTTAACCACTGCGCCATCGAGCTCCTCAATCTACCATCTATAAAGTTCAAAGTCTGTTGAGGAAATTTGTCTGTTTGCGTGCGTACATTGAAAATCATCTTAAGTTATATTTATAACCAAATTGATGTAGGTATAATACTTAAGCGCAATCGCAAATCGTGTTTTTATAATAAAAAGTTGTATAGGCTACACAGTGACATAAATTACACTTGAAAAATAACACTCTTCCTACTCTGTTGCGATAGCTCGTTTTAAAGCAATCGCTTTGTAGAAATAAAAATAACTTGAAAATATTGTCAGTTGTATCGAACTGGAGTATGCCTGAGTAGTGTAGATTGCGTGGTACCCTTGCGTAGATAGGTGACTACTTAGGTACAAACTACAAATGCTGGCTGTTAGAGTGCTTAAGAGGAAACACTAAGGTCGACTGATTATATGAAAAGTAGACAAAATCAACGTTTCGTATGATTCCTCCTCCAAAACTGGACTGATTTAAATAATTTTTTCATTAAAAATTAAAGAAAAGCTTTGGCTGTGTCCCTATGTTTTGCTTTTTTTTTTATATAATCTCGTCAAATTTGTTTGCTGGATGTCTGAACACAGCAAAAATCTGGCCAATTTTTAAGGTTTTTAAAGGTCCATATTTTTTTAAATAATTAATTTATGAAAAAAAAAACAAAACATAGGGACACAGCCAAAGCCTTCCTTTAATTTTTAATGAAAAAAGTAATTAAATCGGTTCAGTTTTGGAGGAGGAAACAGGGGACTACGAAACGTTGATTATTTCTACTTTTCATATAATCAGTCGACCTTAGTGTTTCCTCTTAAGGTAGGTAGGTATCCTTAATCAAATCTTGATTATTGTGCAAGTATAGCCATGAGGCAGGCCTGCCTCCAGCTTCTAAACTACCCATGTGAAAGAATTACACATTTGATGCAAGATAGGGTGAAATCAAAAATAATAATTGTTTAATATGTTTTTCCTTTGTTTCAGACGAAGCAGGTGGTGATAATGGTTCCTAAAATATTTAGTCTACAGCTATTATGCTGTTATTTAGTTGTAATTATTCGTTCGTGGACACAAGCCGAGCTGTTCACTGCCACCGCTGAAGTGGAACCTTTGTTAGTAACACATAAGAGAATTATAGACGATCTCGACTATTACATAGAGCAAGAGGAGAGAAGACTTACCACTTTAAAAAAGTAAGAACACTATTTTTCTATTATATTTGATATTATTAAATATACTTAATAGAATTTGTTTTTTTTTTGTATCAACATCATATAAAAATATCTGGCTTGCAATTGTTTGGGTTTTTAAATTATGATTCTTTCCACAGGCATTTAAATCTTTATAAAAGAGAACATGAAAAAGCAATGGAAGACATCCCAAACTATTTGGGGAATCCAATAAATGCCTTCACACTCATCAAAAGACTGACAGCCGATCTTGATTATATGGAACAGAGTATCAAAGAAGGAACAGGTAAGTGCAAATATGCCAAAACTCTACTTTAAATACCGATTTACTCGCGTATATTAATAATGAAATAAAAAGTAGGAGTAAAGAGCTGATTCATTTCAACGGGTTGGACAGAGCCACGATAACATAGTTTGTAGTGCACCTGACCCGGCAAGTCTTGAGGTGTGGGTTCGCCCGCTCGTGGAATTGTTTTCGACACTTTTCAAAAACATAATAATGAAATAATTATTTAAGCGTGTCGTCTGGAACCCTTTGCGGGGTTTGTGGTCACAGGAAGACAGGTCAAGCTAAAATAATAATATGTAATTATTATAAGAACCTTATTATTTATTTTGTTTAGTTCATTTATTTTTTCATGCGTTTCTAGTCTGATAGTAATTTCGTCTTTGATAGTATGTTATAAATATTGTTTAGCGAAGTTAGGTTTACAATTAGGTTTGTCTTTAGATATAGAAAAAATGAACTATTGACAGATTTTTTACTTAAGTATGGACCTTGGATATAAAAATAAATAAAATTAAAATAAAAAAGCTTTTATTTCCCAAACACTTCGCATAGTTAAATATATATATGTTTAAAGAAATGGATTTTCGTTAGTATTGTTAATGATTTTAGTTCTTAGATTATGTTATTATTGTTCGTTTTCTTCCGTGTAGGGACCGCATATAGCGGTGAAAGCCTTCCTCCAAAGCTTTCCATTGTGTTCTGTCTCTGGCTATTCTCGTCCAAAGCGCTCCTGCAACTGTGACTATGTCATCTCTCCATCTCTTTTGCGGCCTTCTTGGACCTTGGATAAAAACAAAAAAAATTAAAATGCATAAAAAAATACTTAGTTAAGTAGTTTACTCATTTCACTACCAAACAACAAATAAAAACATTTGCGTTTAAATCGATTAACAGATTTAAATTGATTAATTATTCACTCCTTAAAAGATTAATGTTTAAGAGAAAACATTTATCGTTATATCATCTCACACAGTAGCGCGTGGTGATCTATTCATTAAAGTAAGCGGTGGAAATAAATCTGTCTTTAAAATGTAGGCGGTCGAAATATAATGATCTTATACTGGTTTACGTGTCACGGTATTCCATACATACCTTAAAGTAAAAAAAATATATAAGCTAATTTGATTTGCCTAGAAAAAATACAGAAAGTTCATTGACTTCTTGATTTCATGTTTGATGTTTGATGTTTGTATCGCGAGCACTGAAGCTTAAAGCAAATGGCAATATTCTAACCAGATTTATTTATGATTATGATAATTTTACGCTGTTGCGAATAAATTACAATTTGAAAAAATAAAGTGTTGAAAAATCCCACTCGAGGGTTTTTTTGCAACACTGTCTTTTTTTTAGATTTATTTGTTACGAATTCTAATTGATTGTTCAGCTTTTATTCAGTTTTCTGCTAAGATATTCACTAGGCGCATTTACCAACGATTAATTGCGTTGGTGTTTGTTTATAAACATTTTGTTGTTTATTTAAACAACAAATGCTTTTCAAACAGAGACCGCTCGACTCGGCTCGTCTCGATAGCTCTGTAATCCGATTTCGAGCTTATAAAACGCGAATGCTGCTATTCAAGGCGACTTTGAAAAAGTGTTAAAAAATTTCAACAAGATGGTAAAAAATTAAAAAAAAAGAGTTTTTGAAATTATGGAATTTAAAATTTTTGCTATAAAAATTTTCATCAACGTGATCGAATTGCAAATTAAAATTTGCACTAGGCAATCTAGACATGCCTTTAAGTAACAACATATAACTTTCGCAGAATACATAAAGAATGTAACGATGAACCATGATGATGTGAAATATCCTACATTGGAGGACTTGGCGGGAGCGGCGCAAGCCCTTACGCGCCTACAGGAGACCTACCACCTGGATGTCAGCGAGTTAGCCGAAGGTGTACTCAATGGTGTCAAGTACAGGTAGGCATCCTCTTCAGCCTATTGCCACAGATATCCCACTGCTGAACGTTACCCTACCATAAAGAGCGCCAACCATTCCGATCCGGCGCAGTCCGCATCCATCCACCACCCGCCATCTATTGTGTTCTGAAGTTTACGCGACTTATTCGTCAAGGCGAACACTACACATTGAATTGAAACAACTTTTACGGATCTACTCGCGTTTATACGGACCCCGCAAAGGGTTTGAAACGCCAGAATAAAGTTGTTTCATTTCACCCGCCATCTTTCAAGTCTGGTAAACTCGGGTTCCGTTGATAGGTCAATAGGTCATGTTTTAAGGTAACCTACAAAGTCAAAGTAATTTTTTTTTATTCAACTAAACTTTAAAAGTGCTTTTGAATCGTCCAAAAAATTTTTACCATTCAGGACGTCTATTTTTTAGCTGTGGAGAAGAATGGGCGCAAGAAACTCCACATCTTTAATAGAAGTAATGACATTTACAAAATTATATGCCGTTACCAAATTATATAAGTTTAAAATGACTTAGAAATATTTTAAATTAGAAATACCTGTTCGAGTGATTGGAGCATTTCAAACCCATGCTGTTTTATCTTTTGTGTAATCAGACACTTTATAATAAGCTTTTTTATATAAGTTTTTCCTTAATAGTGGTTTTAAATTTACCAAACAGCACACTCTTATCTTAGTCAGACGCTGTAATAACAATGTTGTATTCTGGCTCAGCAGTTAAGGGTGCGCCGATCAAAAAAAGCCAAAAATGCAGTCACGGTTAAGTTACCTAACTGAAAATATCGTATTACATAAACAAAATATATATTTAGTATCAAAGGGAACGTGTTTACAATTAGTCCGATCCATAAATTCATAACACACTATAGTTTTTTCTACAATATCATTGAAAGTTAGGCAAAAATCATGAAAACGAGTGGCGGCGTTTAGATATCTTACAGTTTATCTAAATTATTGTACCTCTGATTTTGTCTACCAATCACCAATGTCTAAACTACAAATCGTCTGTCTCACATTTTTGATTTATCGAGCGGTTTTTTAAATTATTATTTTTCAAATTAACACGTTAATTTCCCCATACAAAATTAGTATGACCGCGCCGCATCAAATTAATATGTACGAAGACATTTCAAATAAAGTATATAACACTTGTCACTTACGGACGGGCGCGGTGAAGTGCGCTTTTGTCTTTAGCCATATCATCACTTACTATAAGAAGGTGGAAAGGCGAAGCTCTCCTAATTAGTAGAATTGAAAGTGGCTATGTATTTAACTCAGACTAAACCTAAAATAGGGGCAGACAGGGCACTATAATGATTATGATAGTTTTTAACATACTCATCAGGCCTATTATAAGCATAGGAAGAGATTACCTACCAAAATTATGGCCCAACGTCTTTCTGTGTGTGCCATTGTCCATATGGATAGGTAGAGCTTAAAAGTCGGATGATAAAGACAAGACAAGACAAGACAATCATTTTATTTACCACTATAACACACAACAATATTACACATTTTAATGTACTATGTAAAATAAAACATAACTAATAAAAACAACTAACTATATATGAGCACAACAATAATAATAAAAACACAAACCGTTGAGCGCTACAGCAGCAAATAGGACTCGACTCAGCATTATACCTCTCTGCCAAAAAGCAGTTAGGCGCTGATTATTCTGCCGAGACCTTTCCAATAAAATAGAATTATTATGGTCTTGTTTTTATTTTACAAATTCTACTAGTTCAAGTTCTAAGTAAGTGATAATAAAGCTTAAGATAAAGTCCTTATGACTGACATAATGGTAAGTGTAATATTGCAAACATAGTTTTATGGTTTCTTAAAACCTTTGTTTCTGTGTCATGTAGGTCGTTTCAAACTTCCTCATGTATTGCTCAACCTGTATTCACTAGTTTAGACGTCTATCTAAACTAAACAGAGATAAATTAATTTACACCATATTGTTAAGTGATTGAACAAACATACTCATTACTCGTTATTATCGCTCTATTCACTATCTTATTTTTATTTGTTATTCGTTGCCAAATTCTTCAAAGTGTCAGTTAAAACATTTGAACAAATGTTTAAGTTTATCTGCCAATACGACTAAGTAATGCTATCTACGGATCATTGCTCAACACAGTTCAAATAAACTGAGTTGTTTTCGGCTGGTCAAACATTGTTTTGTAACTTGAGAGAATTTAATACAAAAAACCGGTTTTTGACTTTTCCTGTGGATTTCGCCCACATGCTAAAAAATACTTTGTGTAGTCGTTTGTCAAGCCACAAAATATAAGATTTTATATATAGCCATTAATTTCCATATTTATTCGTTTCTCGAAACATGGTGGTATTCATTCGTTAGATAAAATGAAGCAAGGACGAATAATGATGTGTCATTTAACATACCATGTCGGACAATTTTAGATTTACATAATTACATTCGAGTATCCTTTATCTAATATTGTATAAATCGAGTGTTTGTTTGTCTTTTCTCACGTTAAAATGGAAACATGCTTTTGGTTCCATTATAATCATCAGCCTATAAATGTTCAACTGATTCAGATTTTTCTGTGCCAAATGCCCCAAGATGACCCAATGCAGTTACCTGGGTTTTAACGACTGCCATTTTACGACGTCAACTGGGACTAACTTTTTAACGCAACCCAAACGCGCTAGCCGCTGCTCCAGGCAAGGGTTTGCATCGAAATATTCAGATAATCTGAGGCTTTCAATCACCACAATTAATCCAAATCATGATAATTCTCAGCCTACAGTGATCCACTACAGAGCATAGGCATCTCCTGGCCTCTCCAAAATATAGCCACCATATCCGGTCCTTTAATATTTTTTCAATTTAATACAGACGCACACGAGCGTATCCTCGAGCGAAGACTAGCATTTTATAAGAATATAATTTTACTAAAACAGTTATTGACAGAGTTAATAGGTTCTGGTTTAGTTGCTGAACGACGCATAATAAAATACTTAATCAAACTTGTTAATTAATTAGTTAACTATTAAGTTGTACCTTACCTATACAGTTTCTAAACGAACGTTTTGTAAACTATAATTTATGATATTTTAATAATAGGTTTATGAGTATTTTTTTGACTTCAGAACGATACTGTACAAACGTAAATCTTGATTTTGTTTTTTTTTTCATGGCAAAGTCTACAGTTTTTGTCTACTTACATTCATTCTACGGCTGTTACGTATAATTTTATGTAATAATAATAATTATTTATCAATCAATAGTCTGTCATTTTGGTTATTTTGATATGAGAGGGTTTTTATATAATAAACTAGCTATTGCTCGCGGCTTTGCTCATGTGGAATAGAGATTGTTTTTAATAAAACTTAAAACCCGTCAAAATCGGATAATCCTGAAACACTTCATAATTTCTTTAAAAATGACAGTTTTCCGGACAAACTTTCCACCCTTATTTCACCTCTAAAATGTATAGATCGATTAAATTATTCATTTTTATAGATAATACTTTAAAAATAACAATTTCCCAAAAAAAAGTCTTTTCCCCCTTTTTACTCCTTTAAAGGAAAATAAACAAAATTCCTGAGACTTGTCATTCTTTATTTCTTTTCAAAAAGCCAAATACCAATTTTCATGTATTTTACTTCAAAACTGACGGACTTTCATACAAACTTTAAACTAATGGACCCCCAAACTTGATTTCCGTAAAATCCTTTCTTAGTGGCTGGTTACGTCACTCAATTAACCTACAGTCCAAAATTCATCTAATTAGCTCCAGCTGTTTCGGCTCGGCGATGGTGAATCAGTGAGGACAAGTCATTATATGTATATAGATATAGACTATGTTACTTAAGTCTTCTAAAAACTTGTTTCTTGTCAATGGAAGTAGTTGGGAGTAATAGCTAAATGTTGTTTCTGAAACACGGAGGACCACACAGTTTTGATCACCCATCCGGGTACGACCCAAGATAGCTTTACATTTATGGCAGCGGCGTGGCGCCAACATCCCTTGAAGTATTAAAAAACTGCAAACAACTTAAAATTTCCTTTTAAATATTCTTATTTTGTAGTGGATATAGAACTGAAATGGTATTTTAGAAACTTAATTTATTTAAATTAATTTCTCCCTGTCTCTCGACACTCCATCAAAAATTATAGCTTGTTAATATGTTATTATATGTCGGTGAACCCATCAATTACAGTAAGCCAATGACCGCCGGCGATTGTTTCGCACTGCCGAGCGCTGTAAATCAAAAAGACTATGGAAACCCGAGGGTGCCTCTTAAACTCTTCCGAAAACAACTCTCTGTTAAGGTCACAAATTGGTCGACAGCGGACAGCGGTGCGGCGGGCGGGCGGGGTAAAATGTTTGGGTCGTCGTACCGCTTCACGCTCCGCTGTCATCGAGAACAGTATACGGGGAACCTAAGATTGGAACCTATGCATTATAATCAAGGCCGTCGTCGTGCCACCGCTGCTGTTGACCAGTTTGTGGCTTGAAACTTAATCCGGCGGCAGTGGATCTCCTCACTCTGTTGCCTTCGGTTTTTCATGTCAACTCGTACCATGCGCCCGCGCCTGTTAGCACTATTCTCATAGTGTTTTTTATCTATACTAATATTATAAAGCTGAAGAGTTTGTTTGTTTGTTTGGTTGAACGCTCTAATCTCAGGAACTACTGGTTCGAATTGAAAAAATATTTTTGTGTTGAATAGTCCATTTATTGAGGAAGGCTATAGGCAGTAGTTCATACATAGATTACAAACAGAATTCAAGTAAATTATCATATCTATTTGTCAATTAAATATCAAAAGACTACCTATTCCCGCATTATCAAGGCTAATTGCCAAACTAAGGTTACCTATTACCTATTCTATAAAAATAATCTATAAGAATCATAAATTTACAATAACTATCGTCGCCATTTTTTTTTCTTCTATTACTTGTAGTTACTTACTATTAATATAGTTGACTCTCAATTACAGCACACCAATGACCGCCGGCGATTGTTATGAGCTAGGCCGAGCGCTGTACAACGAGAAGGACTACAAGAACTCGCTCGCGTGGATGCTCGAGACCCTCAAGAAGTACAAGAAGGAGGGCGAGTTGTACTTCTTCAATGAGGCCGACATCTTGGAGTACATTAGCTTTTCATACTATTTGCTCGGTTAGTAATAAAACTTATAAATTACCTCGACATCTTGGTGTATGTACATCTGCACATCAGACTATAGCAAACTGTCAAATTTCCTCATTAGACTTTGAACTGTATGTCTATGGCATAAGGTTGAAGATTTAATGAATAAAATTGTCATTTTTGGATAATCTGATTATTTACTCGGTTAGTAATAAAGACTTAATTTAAATTGCAATACCGCACAGTAACGCTACGTTGAGCAACATGATTCAAATATGTTATCATCTTATAAAAATAAATACTCTTAAATAAGTAAGATGTATTTATATATGTTATTGCAAAATATTGCTCGAAGTTGTTCGAACAAAAGTAACTGCGGTGTAGATGTACCACGAAATAATAGTTTAGGTGAAGTTGGTGCTTTTAGTTATTGTTAAATCTATCTCCTTACCTTAAAAAAATATGGAACTGTAAGAAGGAAGCTCTTATGAATTAAGAATAAGCTTAAAGATGTCTCTTCTTCATCAGTTAAAATCATATTGAATGTCATGCAGTATGTGCATACGAAAGGTTAATGTTGTGTAATAATAAGTCTATTTTAATTATTATTAACGGTAAAGTAGTAGTTTCTTTATATATTGCACTTAATATAAATCTCCGTCTACTGACTATTTACAAATATATTATGTAGGCAGACATATGATTGATTATACTGATTGACTCTTTACAGGTGACGTCAGAAACGCTTTAGAATGGACAAAGACATTGTTGGAGTTAGACCCTGACCACACGCGAGCCCGCGGCAACGTGCCCCACTATCAGAAGACCATCAGAGAAGAGGAAGCCCACCTAATTAAACAGAAGAGAGGGGTAAGACCTGCTTATTTTTCTTATAAATTTATTTATTGTAGCTGTTTCCCGCGAAGGAGTTTGCATCGTTACACTAGGTATCACACAGGAACCTGTTGCCGGAACAAAACGTATTCTATGTTTAGTCCGGGTCATGGAATGTCTACGTGCAAAACATGCGTCTCGTTTCGTGTGTAAGTGCGCGCCTTTGAAAGTTATTTATTTTAATTATCCAAATCAGTTCAACTGTGCTCAAGTGATGCGCTTTAAAGAGGATTTAAAAAAATCTGTGTCGTACAAAACTATTACAATAATCTATCTTTAAATCTAATATAAAATAAAGGGGCTCGATGGCGCAGTGGTTAACGCGCCTG
Organism: Eudonia mercurella; assembly: GCA_963082485.1. Lineage (NCBI taxonomy): Eukaryota > Metazoa > Arthropoda > Insecta > Lepidoptera > Crambidae > Eudonia > Eudonia mercurella. The sequence goes on along the minus strand of OY720032.1, from coordinate 12,109,265 downwards.
GTCTGCGAGTGCTGAGGTTAAGCAACTTTCGTAAAGGCCGGTCATCAGATGGGTGACCAAAAATTTATCATCTAGAGCTCCTCCGTGCTTCGGAAGGCACGTAAAGCGGTTGGTCCCGGCTGTATTAGCAGTCGTTAACAACCACCAATCCGCACTGGGCCCGCGTGGTGGTTTATGGCCCGTTCTCCCTATCCATCCATAAGGAAGGCTCGTGTCCGTGCAGTGGGGACGTATATGAGCTGGCGATGATGATGATGATGATGATGATGATAATGATGATGATGATGATGATGATGATGATGATGATGATGATGATGATGATAATGATGATCTTTAAATCATTTACGTATACGCAAGTAGATCCGTATCACCCCACGACCCGGTCAACCCGAGCCGAGGTCCTAGCCTTTAGAGGCGCCCTCGAGTTGTTCCGCTTTCCATTTCATCCGAAACCTCTCAGAAATTTAGTAGGGAACGTGGACACGCTTGCGTGATGTCATATTCTTCTAAAAACCCTCTGACGGTGTTTCGATCTCACGGCTTATTTATTTATTTATTTAAGGACAGCTAGCAAGAACATACACCAAAACAATGCATTGATACACTTCAAAATTACAAGTTATAGTGTTGTCTTGTTTATAAGCTGCCACGATATGTACTTAGACACCTTTTAGACACCTTTTAAGATTCTTGCTCTCCCCAAACAAGTTCTGTGACTGTTTCTGTTCTGTTAAGGCCGTCTGAGGTCAATTACATCTCAATCACAAGAGATGTGAAAGCCACTTTAAAAAAAAAACAGCAAACTTTTAAAAAGTTATCTCTTGAGTATATCCTTTAAAAGTTAGCTTATGCCTTTGCTATACTAAAGTGTGTCTATGGTATGTTCTGATTTTGTGACTAATATATATTTCGTAACTAATAGTAAAGTGAAACTATAACACGAAAAAAAGCTAATCAATACTAAGCTAGGTATTATTATTATTAAGTACGGGTTTTTTTTAGATAACTTGGTATTAAGGTTAAATTAAGAACTTAGTTTAACCTGCACAGATGTATCTTATAACTTGACTGTACTAATATCGAAAGGAAGCGAAACAAAAGGCTGGTTGGTGGCCAAATGATTAGACAGTTTGCTTTAAAAAAAAAAAAAACAATACAAATTCGCGTTCGTGAGAAAACTTTTTTAGTCGCTAAAAGAGATCTCCGTGCAAATGTAGTTAGTCAATTAAATACAAAATTGTCGGTGCCACAAAACTACATCGTCTCAGTTCCAACATTATTGCAGAATCTCAATTATTTGCTATCACGATTTGTGCATTTACCGCACGACTTGTTTCGTATTAGATTATTTCGTATAATCATTGTGTAACATTGTGTTTTTAACCATAGTTTTAATTTAAATTGGGTTAAAGAAAACAATGTATATTGTTTTACGTAAACTTAGAAACGCCTATTGATTTAGCAGTAAGTAGTAAGAGTAATCTATACTAATATTATAAAGCTGAAGAGTTTGTTTGGTTGAACGCGCTAATCTCAGCAACTACTGGTTCGAATTGAAAAATTATTAGTCCATTTATTGAGGAAGACTATATATAGGCAATAGATTGTTCGCTGGGCACAGCTAGTAAGCTTATAAATTGTCTCACTGCAGGCCTCCATCATTTAAATCAATTGATCGCTACTATATTGGTAGGTATTGACTAACAGCCGAAATTAATAATCTATCCTGAACTAGAGATTTGTTGTTCAGTTATTTCTGTTATTTATCGGAAAATAACAGCGGTTGCTAGGTAACTAAACTAAGATAGGCCTATCTCTTACCAGAGATAGGTTATTAATTTCGGCTGTTAATCATCACGTTTGCCAAATGCAGGTGTTAATCACAAACCCGGGCATGCATCGAAAATATCCGAAACACACTAACTAACACGTCCTATTGATTTAATTCCATTTTATTTATTATGCTCTCAATAGTTTCTTTTACAGGACACTGGTGATGAAACTCCACAAAAAGGGCCTTCTAATGAGTTATCAGAGTACTTAAAGGAAAGGGACAGTTACGAAATCTTGTGCAGAGGAGAAATGGATATTCCAGGCGAGATCGCCAGGAAGTAAGATGTTTTAATAGTTTTTCACCTAATTCCATGAAATAAAGTTTCATATTGACACTAATCAAACATACTCGTATAAATTACTTGCATTATCATATTCACTTGGAGAGGCCTATGTCTAATATAGGTTGACGATTTCAACAATGATTCTAAAATTTAAAAAAATATGTGTCCAGGTTACACTGCCGGTACCTGACGGAGACCCACCCGTTCTTAAAGCTGGCCCCCATCAAGATGGAGTACGCGTACCTAAAGCCCGACATCGTGGTATTCCACGAGGTAATGAGCGACAACGAGATTAAGTTCATACAGGAGACCGCCAAGCCCAGGGTGAGTGGATTTTATTTTATTTTTATTTATTTAAACAAAACATCTGGCTGACAATGATATTGTGCAATGATATTATGAAATATAACAGATAGAGATTAGTGATAATAAAATTAAAACAAATTAGGAGCAAAAAGTAAAATTAATGAAATTAACAAAAGAAAAACCAACTAACAATTAGTCCACTATGGATGTATTGTCAAGTAAGAGTGCAATGTTTGGTTAATGTGTCCAGCTAGCAATCGCAGACTGAGTACGTTAACCACTGCGCCATCGAGCTCCTACGTCTACACACTCTTACACTATAAATAAATTGTTTTTGAATTCGCTGTCGCTATGTGTGTAGCTTCTTATCTATACTTCTATACTAATATTATAACTAGGAAACCTTTGTATTTTTGTATGTATGTATGTTTGCAACGAATAAACTCAAAAACTACTGGACCTATTTAAAAAATTCTTTCACCATTAGAAGGCTACATTAGCGCTGAGTAACATAGGCTAAAAATACTAAAAACGACTATTTAATTTTCCAATACAAAATGATTTGTTTGTTTTGTTGTCATGGAAACCATTGATATATAACTCAATGATGGAAACTGTCAAAGCGAAGCCGCCGGGTCAGCTAGTATTGAATAAATAAAATATAAAGTTACAAGAACCACTACACCTATCCTACAGTTCAAACGCGCCGTAGTCCACGACCCTCGCACTGGCGCACTAACCCCGGCGCCGTACCGCATCAGCAAGTCCTCCTGGCTGCGGGATGAGGAGTCTCCCATCATAGCGCGCGTGTCCCGCCGCGTCGCACACATGACCGGCCTCAACATGGACACGGCCGAGGAACTGCAAGTCGTCAACTACGGCATCGGGGGGCATTATGAGCCGCACTATGATTTCGCTAGGGTGAGTAGATAGCTAGACAGAAACAGCTTTATTTAGATGGTAAATAAAAGTTTTATTTGGTTACTGTACACATTTACACGCAAACGCCTACGTACACGCACACGCGCACAAACAAGCACGCACATGATCGTCCTCCTGATGAAAACCGCCGAGGAGCTGCAGGTTGTCAACTACGGCAACGGGGGGCATTATGAACCGCACTACGACTTCGCTAGGGTGAGTAGATAGGTGGATAGATAAAATATTTATTTAGATGATAAATGAAAGCTTTATTTGGTTACTGTTAACACGCACACGCAAACGCACACGTACACGCACACGCGCACAAACACGCACGCACATGACCGTCCTCCTCATGATAACCGCCGAGGAGCTGCAGGTTGTCAACTACGGCATCGGGGGGCATTATGAACCGCACTACGACTTCGCTAGGATGAGTGCATACATATGCATGTAGCTTTCATCTGAAAGTTTTACTTTGATACTACACACACGTACAATGTACATGCAAACGCACAGACGCACATGACCGGCCTTAGCATGATCATGTTGGTGAAACTGCAGGTCGTCAACAATGGCATCGTAGGGCTTCATGAACCGCATTACGACTTCGCTAGGGTGAGCGGATAGATAGATACAGCTGTATTATGATGGCAAATAAAAGCTTCATTTGGTTACTGTACACATTCACACGCATACGCATACTTACACGCACACAAACACGCACGCACACGACCGGCCTCAATATGGACACGGCCGAGAAACTGCAACGTCGGGGGGCATTATGAACCGCAATTTGACTTTGCTAGGGTGAGTAGAAAGATACATAGATGAAAGCTTTCTTTGGATATTAAACATACGCACGCTTCTTGGCGGGAAAGTGAAGAGTCATGTCTGCGGTTTTGTTTTATTTTCTAAAATTTATTATGTCGAATATGAATGTGAAATAATGATGGATTATTAACCGTTAAGTTTACGTGAGTGTGCATGAGTGTTGGCAAATGAAACAAAACAGTGCAACGTCACTTCACGAGGGAGAGAGTCAGCTAGTATATAGATAGACAGATAAAACTTTACTTGGTCACTCTATATACACACACGCACGCATACGTACATTATTTAATACCCTTTTAATATAAACTAATACAATTAATACTTCAATTTTTGTTTTTGTTTACAGAGAGAAGAAAACGCATTCAAAAAGTACCACGGAAACAGAATTGCGACGGTTTTGTTTTACGTAAGTGTTAAACATTTATTATTTTTAAAGACTTATTCTTGTTCTTTATAATTCACTAGCGGCCCGTCCCTACTTCGCACGGGTTGACATTTTTTTTTAAATATTGCCTATGTTACTCAGCGCTAAAGTAGCATTCTAATGGTGAAAGAATTTTTTAAATCGGTTAGTATAGATTTGTCCATTACAATTAAAAACATTATAAAATTTTTTTCACCCCTTTCAACCCTGGCCCACGTCCCGTAACCGATTTTTTAGTCGTTGAAACTGAAATGTATGGAGTTCTATGTTGCAACGTATGTATACGTCCTACAAAAACAGCGGGCCTGTATATGGTTATAGGTATTTCTATACTATCCTTTCCTCTTGAAGAGGCGGGGGCAGTCCCAGATAACCATCTGCGTCTCCGGGGGCAGTGGTATGCGTAATTTTCTCCTGCATTAAAAATCTTAAGGGGTGTCTTTTACTCTAACTTCAAATGTCGATTACGTGACAGGAACAAAACACGGAATAACTATTCGGAGGTTAATTCTTTATTTGTAAGGCACTAGAACTCGTTTGACCGGTTTCCTTTCCTCCCTAAGATGTCGGACGTGGCCCAAGGCGGCGCCACGGTGTTCACGAAGCTGGGTCTGAGCGTGTTCCCGCAGAAAGGCGCGGCGGCGTTCTGGCTCAACCTGCACCCGTCGGGCGAGGGCGACCTGGCCACGCGCCACGCCGCCTGCCCCGTACTACGCGGATCTAAGTGGGGTAATACATATTTCTCAAAATTCATCATAGCAGCTAGAACTAGGTGCAGCCGCACACCGGTGGTTAAACTTAGGTGTATCATATTTATCATCGGCTCTCAGTAGTAGAACTAGGTCTTCAGTTCAGTTAAGCATTTTGGTTTTGTTTTGAGATTTTTATCTTGCGTTTCTCGATTGATTCGATTATTTTGAAAAAACAAAAGACAGGGATGTTGAGTTGTAAGTGGGGTAATACATATTTCTCAAAATTCTTGTAAATTAGGTTATTATTTTGACAACCTTTTTCGAAATAATCGAAACTGCTGTACTGGCCAAATACATGCGAGCAGCGGCCAGCAATGTAAGTACATATGAAAATCCATAACTGGCATGTTACTTAGAAGTGGAATGAACTTTTTACTCCTGCATGGCAAACAGAAAGGTAACTAATCAAATATTTAATTAAATTTTGAATTGACAGCAAAAAGAAAGCTGTTTTTTTGTAAAAAAAGAAATATGAATGAAATTAATATTGGTGCGTGCAAAATGTTCTTCTACTCTTTCGACTAGTATACATAGTTATTTAAATGGACATAGTTGATAGATGTTCTTCTCGTACATATAAGTTGTCGTTTATGTAATATTAATTACCGACATTCTTTTGAAAAAAAAAACCATAAAGGCCACAATAGAAATTCAATTGTTTGTCGTTTCAAGGCAGTGAATGTGTTAATGATTGAGGATTCCGGGTGAAGTATGCTTCTGCCTTATCGTTACTTACCAACAGATTGAGCGCTTTCATGTTTTGAAAAAGAAATTATGACCACCATTAAACCAGCAATTTCATTTCAGTGTCCAACAAGTGGCTCCACCAAGGTGGGCAAGAACTCCTCAAGCCGTGCAACTTGGAGTACCAAGCCGAAGCCATCATCCGCTCCATCCCCAAACCAGTGCCAAAGTCATCCAGGTAGGAAACTACTGCCTACTCAGAACCAGTGCGAAACGGAACTTTAAATACTTTTATGTAGTAGTAATTGAAATATTAAGGGTATGTTCCGATATGCACTGCAAGCACTGTAAGGTGTGACGTCAATTTAGTATACTGCGAAACCGTTCCTTTATAATTAGCTATACTGGTTACTGTTTAAAACGGAACTCAGTCCAGTAGTACACTGTCATCCATGTCATTTCTGGACGCTGTTGATCACGTGATCAAAGCACTGAGAGCACCTTACCTCGAAAATGCCAGTGCTTACAGTACAAAAATGGCGACGATTTATGACGTCATATATTTCCCTAGGATACTGCGGCAGTATACTGTCAGTCCATAACGGAACAAATTTCTCACCAGTAAGAGCACTGGACAGTGCTCGCAGTATATATCGGAACATACCCAAAATCACTGTCGTTGTCAAATGTCACGTACTATTATTATATTGTATGGATTTTGGACATCAGGCTAACCATAACTGTCGAATTTCTTTAATTAATTTTTAACCTTATGCTTTAGTTATAAAGTTCAAAATCTATTGAGGGAATTTGACAATTTGTCGTACTTGTCTGATATGCAGGAGTGTGTACTATAATCTAAATTATATGGGTTCTATATCAATTTACGTAAATCCGTATATTAGTGAAAATCGTTGCTAACTACGATTATAATATGACGAAGTCCAAAGTTATTGTTACGTTTCTATAAGTCGATCGTACAAATAATAGCATAATTAAAGCTCCTTACCTTTTAAGTCAGCTTATTGTATAGGTAATAGTGCAAATAAAACAGGGTTTATGTTGAAAAGGCTTTTATTGCAAAGAAATAAGGTTCTGTTACATTATTAAAGAAAAGTTCTAAGTTACGAATTATTGTTGAACTTAAACATATCATCAAGTCAATCAATAAGTTAACATTGCTATATGTTAGAAAACAAATTGGTTTTACTTGAAATTTGCTGAAAAACAATAATGAAGCTACCGGCTAAAGTATTTTTTAAATCCATAAAATCACGAACACATTAGTTTTTTTTATATTTATGTATATCAATCAAATACATAGATGACTATAGTATTCTTTTAGTTAATTGCCATGATCTTAAATACGTACGTACCTACATTTAATTAATGGAATCTCATACTAAATATATTTTTTTTTCATTTTTTTATGTAGTTTACTTGTATTATTATTATGAAGTAAAAATATATGAAACGATCAAAGTGGTGGTTTTTATATCAAATAATGATATTAGTTTTGTTCGTTCGCTTAACAGTCCAACATATAAGACCAATCTACAAATCTGGAATAGTGTAACAATGAAAAGCCATATTAAGTGCCAGTAGACCACAATTAAACTCAGAGCCTTTTCTAGTTTTTCCATTGTAGTCGCTAACTTTGGTTACTGATCCTGTAACTTCTTTAAATTATCTAAGCGTTCAAATCCAAAAACAAACAAAAACCAGCCTTATCACAAGATTTTAAAGTGCACATTCATTTGTTCTTCGATGTTAATCAAACGTGTACCTTACTTGGCCATGACATAAGGTTGTTTTTTGTCAAATCTTTAGTAATTCTGGTAAGTTTGATCGCCTAGATCACTTTAACTCTGATTGTATCTCCTTTAAAGCAAGGATTCTTCTTCTAGTTCGGAATAAGGATGATGATAACAAAAACATTAAAATTTTTGCCAAAGCTCAGTATATTATCACAGTTATTATTATTACGGAACAGTTCTTAAAAACATTTCATTTTTCCCCAATTTTTGACTAAAAATTTGACCCAAATATGACCTAAAAACGAATTCTTGTAATGTAAAAGGTAATAAACACTAATTTGCTAGAACGTAATAGCGAAGGAGTTTTTCGTATTCTCATACAATATCTATGAATGAACCAGGGGTTTCACAAAAGCTTACAGGTTTAGCTACAGACAAACATACTATTACCATTTGCTCTGTGTATCGAATAAGTTCCGATTATCTATAACGTTTGTCAACGTAAACATCTTGCCTTTAAAAATATACGGAAAAAGATAATCGTTTTTAAATAAACAGATTATTTTTCTATTAGTTAATTAATATAAAACCTTTAGAGGCTGCTAGATGCCGCCACAATATGTTGCAATAATTTTAACCAGTGTTAAATTATTTTTATATATATTTTGTTAAAGGTTGATTTTTTAATTCTGGCATATAACTTATCAATCGTATAAGGTTTATACAATGTGTTATCAAGTGACACAGATTAAGAGAAAGGTTATGAGGATATCAGGTGAATAAGTTTTGTTTGGCTATTGAAAGATCAACCGTTTGTCATAATTATAAAATACTAACCAATAGACATACTAAATTGCATTTATTATTAACACTGATCTGATACGTAAGAAGGTTTTAACAAATAATCAAATTAATTAAGGCCATGTTTTGTGATATTTTTAAGTAGGATATTTTATTAATACAAACGTCTATAAATGGAGATACTAATAGGAAGTACTCCCTCTTTAACATGAACCATACTATGATAATAAGTCGTAGTTACGAAATAAAGCCATGTTTGTTTTTCAGAGTTATCTATTTAGTGTAACACGTTTTTACAGAATAAATATGTACAAAAATTTATCGTTTTTTTATTAATGAAAACCTGTTATAGTATCTATATTATTATATTATTATTCCATATTTTAGTATTATATAGTTTGAATATATTTTATACCTACTGTATTTCTTAAGGGGGTGCAGCGCGGACGCAAAACTGCGAGTTTCAAGTTTCTTTATGATAGCGAGAGAACGGCGCGTGGCAGTGGTGTGACAACGGCGCACGACTACGAATACGCACGCACACTAATATCTGTACAGAGTTGGCTGGTGATTTAATTAGAGCAATGTTTACTTTCGTAAAATCATAGGCGTTTGGGAAAAAATTTATAAAAGTCTTAATATTTTCATATTCATATTTTTTAATTGAAAAATAAGACAACAGTGCCCTGCGGAATATCAATACAAACATTTTGATGTCGGATCATTGTTTCATTTGTGCTGTATTTACAAAGTTTCTGAAGAAATAAGTTTTTATATATCATTACTTTTACGTATTGTTAATGCAGGTTCTGGGTATTTATTTCAAATTCCAAGACAACCATGCCCTTGTGAAAGGATCAAGCTAAACTACACTAGTCCTTTTAATGTATATGACCTATTCAGCGCCTAGCACCAGTGACTTAAAAACACGTAAATTTTCGAAATTCCGCGCTGCACCCCCTTAAACATTAGCAATCTAAAAGTCATGACTCATGATAAACACTTGTATGTCAAACAGTGACTATAGAACATTATTAGATTATTATTTTAAGTTAGAAAACAAAAGCCTAGATTTTTTCTAGAAAGTACTCGTATATTGCTGATTCCATCATTAGTAATAGTGAAGTTTATTATAAAATGTAGGTTAGTATTACAATATCCATAGATTGATGTAAATATTTCATACAATGTTTCACTACATTCCACCTTTTACAAGGTACACAATAATATCAAGTACGTATTATAGTAGTACGTAGTGTTTTATCAAGTAATGATACGGGCATAAACAGTAAATTTCCATTGCTATTCACTCTTATTCCAGGTGAATAAGGCTCTATAAATCTGATAAAATTAAGGATTTCAAATTGAAATCAATCAATTTATTAATTTAGTGACTTTAAATTCACAGCAAATGAATAACGAATTTGATATATCCGCACTGTTTTGATGACACCTTATATTATAATTAGTTAACGAAAGTGCCAAAAACTCTTCTTTTTTGAATTCTTCGATCTTCTGTAATGTTGTGAGGAGAGCAATTCAAGACAACAAAAACGTTACATATAGAATTAGACGTATACTGTACATAACATTCCTGTTGTTTACACATTACCCTAAAGCTTCTGGTCTTCGGTGTCAGCGACGTCCACCGTTGATCGTTAGAGTGTTCCAGAACAAACAAAGTAAGTACATGCATATTTCAACTTTAGCATTGCACACTACTGTGTTTGCTATGAAACACTCTTATGGCTTCGTTTTCGTTTTTCAGATGCTCACTTGTTTTTCGGAATAGAAGTGACAAAATAACTTAATATAGTATTTAGTAATAGGTACAAGTATTAGGTATCTTAGTACGGGATACGCAATGTACTAACGTATTTAGGTACATAAAGCATAATGTACGTACGTACATGAACTAAAGGTGTGCTTTCAAAGTGACAATGAGTATAAAAGGATAAGTCGATAATAAAACATAAGTTAACAATATTGGTATCAACTTCTATCTATACTAATATTATAAAGAGGAAACCTTTGTATTTTTGTATGTTTGCAACGAATAAACTCAAAAACTACTGGACCGATTTAAAAAAATCTTTCACCATTAGAATGCTACATTAGCGCTGAGTAACATAGGCTATAATTAAAAAAAATGTCCACCCGTGCGAAGCAGGGACGGGCCGCTAGTCATTTATAAAACCATAGTTTCACATGTAGGTAGTATAGTGGCGCCAGTGTTCGACAGGAACCAGTGATCGACATGTTTGTCCTTTAATCATTAAAAATAGTAGATTATAGTCTTAGCAACAATTGAATGCCGATCTCCTGCTTCCTTGCCGTCCCGTATTATTTAAATGAAAATCTATGTTATTTTTTGACGACGATAACTGTTGAACACTGGACGTAAAATAGAAAAAACAGGTGTAATTACCATACATCGTAACAGAAACACTCCCATTTTGTTTTTCACAAAAACTTGAACTTAAAACTGCTACACCCGTTTGCACTAAACTTATGAATCGCCTATGTCTTGACTTAACTACTACCCGGTCAAGTTAACTCGGCACCTGGCTCGAAAACTTTATAGTGATTTAAAAGTTTATTGCAAACGGGTGTAAATATTTTGCATAAAACACTTGATTAATATTTACAAACAATAAATATTAAATCCTACAAGGGACATATGTAATGAAATCCTAAGTAACTTTACCCTTAATCGTTGTCATCACAGGAACAAATTTCTTGATAGGTACATGCAACCAGAAAAAACCAGAAACGTAACAATTAATATTTATAAGAAACAATTATATTTAAAACATAAATAATTATGTTGTCTATGATAACAAAACAAATAAAAGATTATATTCCTAGTGACCTCAGATGAGGTCGTGGGGTACGATTTCCAATGGGGTACCTACATGCTATGTTCAGTTAGTAGGTAGTAAAGCTTGTTAGATGTCCATTTGGGTAATTATGATTTAATCGGACAATTGCTATACGAATATGTTAGTTTGTTGTGTTCCGAGTTTCTGAAAATTTGACCTGTAGCTGTATATAAATCCTCAGTTGATAAATCAGGGTGATGTGCGTCTCCATCATCCTTATCGTTACTTGCCTTCAAGTAATATGAAGACCAAAGCACTCAACCGCTGTGGAAAAAACAAAAATAAGCTATTCCCATAGAACTTGTGTGGTTTTTCAACTAACTAATAATCCATTGATTTCTCGATATAACTAATAATCGTAACAACATTTTATAATGTCTAAAAAAAAATATAACGCTTTAGGTAGATTTCTGCACTGTCTTCCACATAAGGCAATGGTCACAAGTTTTCGGAAAACCGTAACACCTATAGCTGTCTGGGGTAACCTTTGGCGTTGCATTTCACCTTCCACGTATAATGGCTCTTTGTTATAAGGTCAGTCGTTGCTGGAAATGGCTACTCGTGTTGCTTCAATGCATTCCACATTCACGGTAATGCGTTGCTGCCACAGCTTGTGGAAATCTATAAAAGAAAACGTATTTATTCTCGGAACACTGTCGAGTTGTTCGAATTGAGTTGAGCCAGCTCATAAACCATAACATTGGCGCAGGTTGATTCACATGGACATTACATGACATTAGTGAAATTGGGTGTAAATATGACTCTGATGAATATCATTATCGTTTCGTAAAGCCATCCCCGGGGCAGAGAAGGGAGGTACTAGGTTATCAGTGGGTAAACCTCTCCTCTCGTCGAAGTTTTGGTGGGTGGACGAGAGAAGAGGAGGAGGGTCCCACATAACCCGGGGGCGCCCCTTGCCGATATATGGCAAAGCATTTTACCTAGATAAAAACAAAAAAAAAGGACGGGAGACTACCGATTAAATCCAACGAAGCGGCAATGTAAGTACGACAGTAAACTAAGCAAGGCATTTTCTAATGTTGCTTTCTTTCAAAGTGCTATTAGTTAGAAAAGCCAATCCCGTCTTAGAAGGACACTTTCCATCACAATTATATAAATAAATAGAATTTTGTAAATAATAGAACGAAAAAATTTATGGAGTAGTAGGTACTCGTAAATATGGGAATATACTAAAGTGAGTAAAGATAAAAAGTTGTAAAGGGAGAAAAATATTAATGTATGTGTTTTTTTTTAAATACGGTTATTGATGAATAAAAATGTTGTGCATACCTATAATTTAAATACATATGAGTAAGTATAACTGTTTCTCAAACTTTGTCTTCTGAAATGAATCATATGTATTCAGTTGGTAAGCCTTGTTAATAAATAATAAAAAATATTAAACTGTAACGGACTTAGGAATCTTACGTAGCTGTATGTGAACTACGTTACAGACGTAGTAGTTTTTAGTACATGAACTGCACAGCTTATGTAGCACCGTAGCACTACGGCTATCACGGGAACGTGAGTAGTGCTACGAGTATACATTCATGAGCTCCGTCTCCATTTTCTCAAACACTTCCGTGTTTTTTTTTTCTTCAGAAACGAACAGTACTAGTATAACATAATATGGTTATACTACATCATCATAAATAGATTTAGTTATCAATCTATTAGTTCAAAATATACTTTTTCACTTTATAATAGAACTTAAAATACTAAATACATTTGTTTCAGATAGTTTATCACTAATTAATAAACCAAAAACATTGTATCAGATTGCAGAAAAATGACAGTATCAAATTAATGTAATGCCGACCAAAAAATGACAAAAATGCAGTCAAGTTGATATAATTGAAAATATTATCGTATTACATAAGTAAATAAACAAATATATTTAGTATCAAAGGGAACGTGTTTACAATTAGTCCGATCCATAAATTCATAACACACTATAGTTTTTTCTAAAATGTCATTTAAGTTGGGCAAAAATCATGAAAACGAGTGGCGACGTTTAGTTGATATCTTATAGTTTATCTAAATTATTGCACCTCTGATTTTGTCTAAACAATCACCAATGGTCTAAACTACAAATCGTCAGTCTCACATTTTCGATTTATAGAGCGGTTTTTTAAATTATTATTTTTCGAATTGACACGTTAAATTCCCCATACAAAATTAGTATGGCCGCGCGGCATCAAATAAATATGGACGAAGACATTTGAAATAAGATATATGACATAAATTATTTAATATAAGACAGTCTATTTTTGAAAAATCACCGACTTTATTCTCTTGTAGAAAGGACCAAGTTGTAATCACTAGATTGCGAATTGGACATACTAACTTTTCTCATATTCATCTTATAACTAAAAGTAACATAAATAAATGTAAGTGTGGTCTGGATTTAACTGTTGTTCATCTTCTGGTAGAATGAGTAGCATATAAGAAAGAAAAATTATTTTGTAACGTCCCAAATAACTGAAAAGATTGTTTAAATCACGATGGTTGTAATCGAACTCTTGAGTTCATCAAAATAATTAATGTTTATAAATTAGTATAATTACGCAATGTGGTCGCTGATGACCTTAGATGTTAAAAAGCGACCTTAAATAAATAAATAAAAAAATATAGGACACTTGTCACTTACCGACGGCGCACCAAAAGATTTGTATGCCCTGAATAACTAACCGATATATAGGTACAGTTGAACGCGGCTTGCACTTGGACGTCCCGAGGTTACTACAAAGGCAATACAAAATATTGTATAAATAGTGTAATGCAGGATTATAGGTAAAAGGTGTCCAGTAATGAACACCTTTTACCCATAATCATTAAATAGGGGTCAGTAACTGATGTTAAACTTGAATTTAAGCAACAATTCAATACAAGACCACCTGCGTTCTAGCTGTCACTCAGTAAACATTCTATGAAATCCTATGTTATATTTCAGCGACGAAAACTGGTAGCGAACATTGGTTCCCTGTGTCGAATACAGTGCCACTACTAAATTCATCATCGTCATCATCATCAGCTCATTTTATGTCCCCACTGCTGGGGCACGAGTCTTCCCTATGGGTGGATAGGGAGAACGGGCCATAAACCACCACGCGGGCCCAGTGCGGATTGGTGGTTGTTAACGACTGCTAATGCAGCCGGGACCAACGGCTTTACGTGCCTTCCGAAGCACGGAGGAGCTCGAGATGATAAATTTTTGGTCACCCATCCGAAGACCGGCCTTTGCGAAAGTTGCTTAACCTTAGCACTCGCAGACCGGGCGCGTTAACCACTGCGCCATTGAGCTACTGAATTACTTAGGAAATATTTTTTATAATGTTTAGTGGCTAATCATTTCATATAAACAATAGTTTAAAACCTTATCCTTACTGCACTACAGGTTTGTATGTTTTTAGATCCTGTGATTTCGGTATTAGTCCGTCAGCTAATGGTCTTTCGCTTTATAAGTACATATTACGGCGTGATAATCGCCTACGCACATAATATAAATAATTTATTTTTTGAATTTTTAAGTTATTTATTTCTAAATTTGCTACAACTCATTGAAACCAAAAAGTTGTCTTTATATCGTTTTCTGAAGTTGAACTGAACACTACAATTCAGAACTGAACACTATACAAGATAGAAAGTACGTTGAATAAATATCCAGTTTGCAGGCAGAAAGAACCTGCAAAGATTTCGAAACGTTAAGCTAAAAAATCATTTGCATCATCACCATCATCACCAGCTCATTATATGTCCCCACTGCTGGGGCACGAGCTTTTCCTATGGATAGATAGGAAGACCGGGCCATAAACCACCACGCGTGCCCAGCATACTAATGTAAAATAAACTGTATCATTTCAAAGTAATCCCCAATCTTTTTGGATGTGAAGTAATCCAGATAATACGACTGTATTCTAAAAAAAAATCTAAAAATCTAGTTTAATAATAATCAATAATTTAATAATTGAAAGAAGAAGAAGAAAAAAAGAAGAAATACATTTATTTACAACAAAAGAAAAGAAATAAATGAAAAAAGATCCAAATACACATAAATTATTAGTTCAAAATAAACGATAGCCAATTTATCATTGCAAAGTGTACAGGCACACTTCATAAACATATTCTTAAAGACACATGACTTTAAGACCATGTAAAGACGCCTGCGCATCAATACATTTTCAACCATATGTTTAAGGCATAAAGTTTAAAGTCTATTGAGGAAATTTGACAGTTTGTGGTAGGTTATGTGCAGTTGTGTGAACTATAGAAGAGGAAGAGATATATTACAATTCTTTAGTTTAAAATCTTACATCCTACATACAAATATTATAGGCAGAGGGACAATAGGTATCAAGTGGACAAATAACGTCCTTCCTTCTGGGTCTTCCAGAGTAGGTAAGTACGTGTAACTTAAAGTACCGACTGAAAGAATAACTCGAGAAAAATATAGTTGTTACGCTTCGTTAACTTTAAGTTATATCCCTCTACTCACTCACAATTGTTTCTAAAAGTACCTAACTAAACTTAAAAGAAATAATAAAACTTTGTAAAACTAATATTTTCATATACCTTTTATTGATTTCGAAGGTTACTTATGTCTGCAAAAGACATTGTTGAAAATCCATCCAACCAATTCGTATCTCCAAAATTTTCATCGAGACTTTCCAAAGCCTTCAATTGTTTTCTCATCGTTCGTCAATTGTCTCCATCTTATTTCCCTCGAACTGTTTAATAGTTGTCAACTGTTTATTGAACGACAATTGTCACAAGATACTTAACACCTTCACTATCGCGTGCTGGTAGCGGACTGGTGGTGATCGTGGCCAGCTCGCGCCGATGTAACCGGAGCGGCGACTGTAAACATCCACCGGTGACATCCCCGCTCACCTGGCGGCCATAGTAATGCGATAACGGCGCGACCACCGTGGTGCGATATGCGAAAATGCTCTGCCCAAAATAACTTGTAGTCAACCAGTCGCTAGGGTGCTTAGAGCGAGATTTATTTGACAAGTAATCTTTTGACCGCCACAGTCGTCTATAATCGACAAATGATTGCGTGCCTTGACAGCGACGACGGCAATGATCGACAATACTTATAATTTTAAAAAAAAACAAATAAAAGATATTTGGAAATTTGGGAATCCTGTTACAAGTTTTTTCTCTGAATGCTTGGCGTATAGGAAACGGCGTCGTATTTACTGTGGTGTTCAAAGGGTAATGAAAATAAAAAAATGTTTGGCGTTAAACCAGCGCCTTCTGGTGACAATTCTCGTATTGGTAAACGTGACCGAATGCACTGAGCATTCTGAACAAACCTTATCCCTAAGGGATTCGAGGAAGGTGCAAAGAAATGGGTAAGTAGATGTTAGTTCTCTGGCGGCCGCTGTTGGAGATTGTTTCATAATAAAGGACTCGGATCGTCCTGGCTACTCGAAGGACAGTGCAGGAGTTTTTAGTGGGTGTACATCTTAAGGAGGTCGGGGGAAAAGTCCCACATAACCATCTGTGTCCAGGGGCAATACAATGCTGGGTACAATGCAGATCTTCAAAAAACGAGTCTAAGGCCGGCAATGATTGTTTTGGTGTTGCGGATGTTCGTAACTTGATAAATTGCCACTTCTAAGGTAAAAAATATTAAACACTAACTCAGGCCGGTCCTGAAACGGTGTGGCACATTATTATTAAGTGTTCTTCGATTTTCGTTAATTATAATTGCCCTGCGTGTCTATAGTTAAACCGCCTCTGTGGTCTAGTGGTTAAGACCACGCGTGTCAAACCGTCGACCAGAGGTCCCGGGTTCGAGCATTGTTGTTTTCTGGCAAGAAGAGATAGGATAGACAGTGCCTCAGTTGTCTCAGAAATAAAAAAACAATTATAATGTAACGCGAATTCTTCATGCAGGTAGCACTATATGTATTACGAGCATACATATGCTCATGCGCCGGCCGGTTTGCTTAGTGCAAGTTTTATTTAGTATTCGATCACGTAAATGAAATCTTGCAAAAAATTAATGGCATTGAAGCAGTACCTCCTGGTGGAAATAAGGAGACTTAACATTTTTGCCAACGCGAGTAGAATCCTGTTTATTATATCAAAATATTGCACATATATTTGATGAATGATGCGTGTGATAACTATTCAACCTTACTAAGCCTAGCCTAGATATCTAACGATTACTCTTTAATTAAGGCGAAGGGTAAGGCACACTAGCGCCGCTAATGGATTTAATTTGATAACTGCCAAACTGGATTTTTTTTCAAACATTGCGGACCTTCCGACACTAGGCAAACATATATTGTTTAATATTTGTGCACTACTTTTAGGTTTGTTTTTGTATTCATTCGCTAACACCAAAAGTGGCCATTGTTTGTGAATAAATGCGATAGCCCGTTTTGTGAATAAACCACGCAACAAAAAGTAGTGCACAATTATTAAATAAATACTATGGATGCTTTCCTGTTGTCGGACGGTACGCAATGTTTAAAAAAAGATCAGGTCCGTTAGTAATTGTCAAATTATCAATTGGTGGCGCTAGTGTGCCTTACCCTTCGCTTTAAGTATTTCCAGTATATCTATACAACGTGTATCAGAAAGGTGTGGTCAAAATTAGAAGATCCAAAGTGTATCCGATCTAGATGTTGTATGCAGAGTTACTAAGTCATGATTATTAACTTTAATGTGTTATGCAATTTTTAATTTAATATTTCTATTGTGACGTTACATCAAAATAAACAAGCCTCAGCCCAGCCCTAGTGGTTTAGTAACCTCTGTGTACTTACATTTATGATCACTGCTGCTTGCTTATGCGCGCCTGACGCGCATCACTTCAAAAATATAAATATTTCATTAACCATTGCATGACAAGTTAAAGTTAATAATTATGTCTTAATAACAACACATACAAGTTCTACATGGGATACACTTTGGATCTTTTCATTTTGACCACACCTTTTTGTTACACGTTGTATAAGGTAGTTAATTTAATTTGTATTAATTTGTATTGTGTCGCATTGTATTGCTGTGTAATTCTATCTGAGGATACCGTATCAGGATGTACTCGCATTCCAGTACATCACCAGCTCAATTTATCCACTGCTGGGCTACAAACCTTCCCCATGGATGAAAACAACACAGGGAGGAGTGGCCCTATACCACCACACGGATTTAGCAGGGTCGTCTTTAACCTATTGGAGGCCCTGGGCACTTAAGGATAATGGGGCCCATGCTACGCTAAATTTTAGTAAACAGGCAAAATGAGTATGTAAGCAAAACTCTAGACTTATTCAGTTGAATACCAAGAAGAGTACCAAACCAAGAGAAGAAATACCAGTTGGTATTTTTATTTATTTGCAGCCAGATAGAGTTGCCAGTGTCAGGCCCCTGGTTTATTTGAATTAAAATGCAAAAAATGTCAATAAGTTAGTAATTCTTGTTTCGCAAAACAAATATATTTATCGGTAATATCGTTATCGGTTAGTAATCGGGGCCCTGGGCACTTGCCCAGAGTGCCCAATGGTAAAGAAAGGCCTGGGACCCAGTGCGGATTAGTAGTTGTTAATGACTCTAATGCAGCCGGGAGCCAACGCCTTCTGAAGCCTTCTGAAGTAAGCAAGATGATATATTTTAGGCCACCCATCCGATGAACTGTCTTTACGAATGTTGCTTCGGCAATCACAGACCAAGCGAGTTGACCGCTTTATCACGAGTTCCTTACATAAAACGTGACATTAATTACGGCTTAAAGCACTAATATGTCTTGTAGAACGTCGACAAACACAGAGTACGAATAAATGTTTCTAGATTGTGTGTGTAACGCAATTTATGTCGATAAATAGTAATAATATTAATTAAAATAGCATTATGTAGTAAAATATAAGATACCGAATGCTATCTAATACCTTTAAACGAGCAATTCTTGTATATATGTACCTATATATACTATCTGAATTTCGGAAACGGCTCTAACGATTTTCATGAGATTTAGTATGCAGGAGGTTTCACGGGCGATAAATTGATCTAGCAAGGTTTCATTTTTAGAAAACTTCGTTTTATCCATAAAAAAATACCGAGCAAAGCTCGGTCATCCAGGTACCTACTCATTTATTCGTATTTTTTTGGTTTCTCTATTTTTATGCATTTGTATAGGTAGTTAGGTAACGGGCCATAAACCACCACGCGGGCTCAGTGCGCGTTGGTGGTTGTTAACGACTGCTAATGCAGCCGGGACCAACGGCTTTACGTGCCTTTCGAAGCACGGAGAAGCTCGAGATGATAAATTTTTGGTCACCAATCCGATGACCGGCCTTTGCGAAAGTTGCCTAACCTTAGTAATCGCAGATCGGGCGCGTTAGCCACTGCGCCAACAAGCTTCTCCGTTAACCACTGCGCTATCGAGATCCTTAAAAAAACAATGTAAGTACTTCGAGTTCCTTAAAAAAACAATGTACTCGAGTCTTCCTGTGATCGATCACAGACCCTGTCAGGGTTCGAAACGTCTTTTGGTCGTCTGAAAAACCTAAATCAAAGAGTAAAATACCTAATCGCGAGTAAATCCGTATAGGTAGGTAGTTTCATTTTAAAATGTCGCTTCTGCATGTCCTATTGTTTAAAGTGTGCATACAAGTTCTTTTTCTTTGGCGCGTGCTGATTCAATCAGATATGTTTTCCAACTGTGGAATCCTTGGTATTGTTAAACAGGACGGTCGGGGTGCGAAGAAATGTTGTTTCTTTAACAAAGTGTACGAGTTGACACGCGCCATGTTTACATAACATTAGCTCTGAAAGTGTTGTGCAGATGCCTTCTCTGTAGTCTCATTGAAAGCACATTTGTTCGATAATCGTTTCTCAGACTTAGTTGACTGTAAAACAAACGATTTTAAAAGTACATTTGCAGAGTATTTTAAAAGCCTGAGCTGAAAGGTAAGTCGATGATAAATAAAACCATGTAGGTATTCCTGCTTTCACTAATATAGTTTTATGTTAAACTAGCTTTTGCTTGCGGCTTTGCTCTCGTAGGCTACATGACGTGATTGTTTGTAATAAAAGCCAAATTTATTAAAGGCACGTTCATGTTATCACTCCTAGACTTTAAAAATGTCAGATTTCCATACAAACTTTCCACCCCTATTTCACCTCTCTAGGGGAGGTTTTTCGAAAAATGCTAAATCACGTCATTCTTTATTTTTGTTGAAAAATCTATAAATCGATTAAAATATTCATTTTGATAGTTATTACTTTAAAAATAATGATCCCCTCAAAAACCTTATTCCCTTTTTTACTCCTCTAAAGAAAAATAAACAAAATTCCTGAAACACGTCATTCTTTCACCCCCGATTTGACCCCCTTAGGGTATGATTTCCGTAAAATCCTTTCTTAGTGGCTGGTCACGTCACTCAATTAACCTACCGCCCAAATTTCATCTAATTAGCTCCAGCGGTTTCAGCTCGGCGATGATGAATCAGTCAGGACAAGTCATTATATGTGTATAGATGTATTCCCGGTTTGTTTCTTTCGTATTGTAAATACTTACCTAAAGTTTTTGCACATTAAACATTCAATTTCTTTTTGAGGCCAGCTGCAAGACTACATCATGCTCAGGGTGCCTAGTGCGAGTTTTATTCGCCATTCGATCACGTTAACGAAAACGAGAATTTGTATGGCAAAATTTTAACTCTTCTCGTATGTCGCCAGGAGGCGCTGCTTCAATGCCATACTAATTTTCGTTTTCGTAAACTTAATTGATTGAATACGGATAGTAAAATAAACTCACACAGGCACTCTGATCGTTAAGTTCCCCTGTGCTGGTGCTCTGGTGAATGTAAATATGAGGAGATGTCAGCTTTGCAGTTTCTTGAAGCTGCAACTTATGCTGAGAGGAGTCCAAATCGTCGTAGCTATTTAGTTTTAAGTATTAGTGTTATTGTTAGAAGCCCAACATTGTGCTACGTCAATATTTTTTTCTGTAATTTGTAATTTGATACTGAGAGATGATAGAAATATAGAACAATAATTGATTATTCGAATGTAGGTACTACTTGTAATGATTTGACCACACCTAAGATAGCGCCCAAGAACTGTACGAGAAACGTGGAACGGCAAATGGCCCGAATGGTGAGATGGCATTGTTAGAGTCGCAGGAAAGAACTAGCTTGGAATGCTTACCAACAGAAAGAGATAATATGCAAAAATAACGGCCTCAGCAATGAGTGGCGACAGGCTAAAGAAAAAGAAGAAATATGTGGGACTTGGTATATTTACCGAGACGTCACGCGGACTGATTTAGAGAATTTTAAGAGTGATGTTACACGGTTTTGTTTCATTTACCAATAGTCATGCACGATCACGAATACTTATCTATCAAAACTGGAAACATGACTCTTTCACTTTCTCGCGGAGCTTTCTCGCCAAAAAAAAACAAAAAATAAAAATAAGTAGGTTAAGAAAAAAAGGCCATAGTGACAATTTGTTTGATCAGCCTAGGGTTGCTACCTTTAGTTTAAGCACTTAAAAAAACACGAGTAGAAATTTCTAAAGCACTTTTCACAACTTCCATTTGGTTATAAAGTTACGAAAAATGAATTTCATAAAAATAAAGTATTTCTTAGTTTTGCTTTTTATTTTGTTTTCGAATGTTTTTTAGCAATGTACGCCAATTATTTGTCACGAATAATTGTAGGTGCTTAACGCGATCCGTGAAATTCTAAATCACGAATCACGATAAACATTTTTGTTAAGTACTAGAAAGGTTTTACCATCTGAAATAATGTATATTCGCGTATTATGCATAAATTGTTCACATAAGCTATCGTAGTCAAAGTCAAATCATTTATTAACCGATTTTTAAAATTTTTTCGCCATTTTGTAGCTAAACTAAGACCTAAGACCCTTTTTTAATTTTTTCTTAAGTCTGTTTTTTTTAGAAATATTTACAATTTAGTATAGTTTGTATATACCCCCAAAAAACCCGATTTTATTTTACATTTTTCATAATTCCAAAAAAAGTTTCTGGCCTATTTTCAAAATTCAAACACTCACACGTGTCTCGTTAAATTCCTCAACTCTTGGTACTATTTCCATCTCGATTCTCCCAAAATTCTCGGAGCTATATCGACCAAAAATACGTCTCAGGCGATTTGCATCTGATAACCATTTTCAATGGTAAAACTAAAAGAATGAAATTCAAAATTCAAAATTCAAAAACATTTATTCAGTTTAGGCTACAAGTAGCTCTTATGAATGTCACTATGCCAACGGTTCGTAAGTCTACTCTGGGCGGGAGATCTTGTACTGAGAAGAACCGGCAAGAAACTCAGCAAGTGTCCAGCTCTTTTCTCCCTTACAGCGTCAAAAATATTGGAAAATGCCCTATCATAGCAGGACACTTTCCATTACAATAAACACAAAAAAGACAACCACAACATGTAAAAAAAAAAACACAAAATAAAAAATATACGTTAACAAATTTGCATCAGATAACAGTTGCAATTTCCACAATGTCATACAGTACCACTACAGTACTATCGTAAAAGTAAAAAATTGTTTAAGAAAAACAAAGTCAAATTATAGTGAATAATACTAAAAATAAGATAAGTATGCGTGAGCAGACCAGCCTCCACAGGCGGCAATGGTTTAGACTAAACTATTGAATCTGCCACCAGTTCAGATTTTGGGAGAGCCTTCGACCGAGAAGAGCTGGCAACAAAGAAGAAACTCAGGAGGCTTATTTCTTTTATTTCCATCTTTTCAACCAAATAACTATCATACCTATAATATACAAATTTTGTACTATTTTGTTCTACATTAATAATAATATTCAAGGCAGTGCAGGCGACTTATTTCCACACGCATTTGTCTGCAATATAGTCATTTACCTTATAATATTAGGTTGGGGAAAAAGATTCTTCGCATTTTTTAAGAAAGTTCAAAACATTATTAATATATATTATTTAAAACATTATTAATATTATTAATATATTATTAATATAGTTTATTTACATTTAACTAAAGTATGTAGGTGCCATTTTGTTCGATAACTTTTTGCCTTCTTGTAGGTAGGGACATGATCCCATTGCTATAGAAATTTTAGGGTTTCTGATCAAAATATCGCGACAAGTGGTTTTGGCGGGTCCATATTGGCTCAACTTTTTTACCCGAAATTGTTATTCCTACCGATTTGTAATCCGAATGAACACTCTTCCTTAACATTTTCTTCCTAAAGTTTTTATTCATACACTTTGTAGTACTAGAGACGACTTCTTTCTTTCTTTCTTTCTTTCTAACTTATCTTTCTAACGTATTGTTGATCGAAGCTTTCTAATTAATAATATCACTAATGTAAATATATTTAAACTCCGACTGTTGTTTTCGTAACGCTTTTATCCCTAGACATAATTTCCATTGTAAAAGTAATTTGAATTAGGAATTATCGTCTTTAAAATTTAAACTTTTAATGATACCAAAACCAACCAGATACAAATAGTACCAAAGAGATTTTATAACAAGTTCATATACTTTTTCACCAACCTAATAATATGTGTAACGTCCGTTTTGAACGTGCTAGCTCTCAACGCCGACTATAGAAAACTTGTCCCGAAACATCGTACAGCATTATAGGTACTTTGTAATTAACCTAAACTGAGATCCATTAAATATAACTAACGTCGGCTGAATATTAATATGTGTCTTACAAATAAACAAAGAGTAAGGTCCGAATAGTTATTCCGTGTTTTGACCCTGTCATGTAACCGTCATTTCAAATTAGAGTAAAAGAGACAAAAAACACGGAACAACAATTAATAGTTAATCAATAGTTTTACTTAACTACTTATTCTTTGTTTATATGTAAGGCACTTATTGTTTTGGTACCCATAGTACCTATGTTAGGTAACCGTAGAGGTGATCAAAATACACCATAGTCCATACCTCGCCGATTCACCGATGTTACTAATTTTATTATAAATAAAGTAGTTAAAATACAGTGCAAAAGTTAGTGCGTTGGTCGCGGATCACCAGCATAATATGTAACAAGGATCGTTACGCAGCATTATATTTGTTAGGTACCTGTACCGCAAACAACTAATTAACGGTGAATGTGTCAATGCCAGATTTAACTATCAAGGTGATTAAAGTCGAGAATCAAGAAGCTTACAGCTCGGATTCCGACCTAGCCACAATACAATCGTTCTCTTACGATAGCACTCTACTGAGTGTAGTATCTAGTTCGAGTGCCTACCCAGTAGGTAGGCAACAAAGAAAATCTTGTGTTTTAATAGTCTTCTTGACCTGAAAACCTTTCTATGAAAATGTTGCCCAGTTGCAATATTTTACCCTAGTCTTCCCTACAATAATATCGAGGTAATATTTTTAAAAAGCCTGCAATTGGTTTGTGAATGAATCTGAATGAACGATAAGCAAGATCGCGCTTTAGTTTTCATAATATTGATTTAGGATTCAAATGACCTTTAAGGTGACATTAAGTATAAAAATATAGATAGTGCTTACTAAGAATAATAGCTTTATTATAGAAGGTAAAAAGAAGTTTCATTCGATTAATAACTGTTTCCTTACCTTATAATAGGAAACACGAAAGTTATGATAATTTTAATCGTTTTGTTATTCAGCTTTACCTTTACCTTTATCTTACTCGATGGTAATTAGCGGCTGATCTAACATAAAAGCCATCACCGTAATCGTAATCCTCAAGCAGTAAGGCACTGGTGGTGATCTTGCTAACATTATCGTTATGGCGGCAGACAAAGGTAAAGTCGTGTTAACTGTAGCTAGGAGGAATAAAAACAAGCTCCTATTAATACCACGAACCACATTATGTATCTACGAGTACATGTCAATTGAACTGAAGACCTGTGTCTAAGACCAACAATGATCTTACCGCCACACCAGAGAGGTAGCTAAAGATAAAGATTTACTGTCATTTTAACTAATCCATCAACAGCTTTCTCTAATTTTGGATTTTTATTATGTCCAGCAGTGGACGTGTGTAGGCTGATGATGATGATGATGATGATGATGATGATAATGATGATGATGAAATATAGAAAAAAGCAAGTTACTTTATCAACACTTTTATTTTTCCATTGATGATTCAAAACATTCAAAGTAAATATATCATAAATATTTGGCATTTTTTTGTTTTTTAATATTCATACACCGAGATAAAACATTGAAATTCCATAAATCTGCTACTTGTAACATTTAGGTTTACATATTGAAACATCAAATTAAATACTGATCAAACATTTAACACATCAATATTCTATATCACTACGCAGCTACTGACTCGGGGAACACAACAACTATCTTGGAACAAAGTCAGAAAATTAGAAAGTAGATTTGTCAAGGTCACAAGAAAAAAAAACCCTGCTGGTCACGCAACTGTACCCTGTATACGTCTCACAACAATATCCGTTTCATCCGCATCCTAAAAAAAATATAATACTTACAGTAAGGTAAATAGTTATAAAATAGGATCAAAAATATAATTCTTCAAAATATCATAGAGATTCTTAAATAGATACTAACGTATTGTTCTACAGCAGAAATGTTCAAAATCAGACTCTTAAGTTATAATATCAGGAATGTGCATAGCTTACAGCTAAGGGTTCTACAGTGTTTAACACTACATCACACTAGGAATTGGGGTGACTAACGTCAATTTCTTATTCTAAGAACAACAGAATACAGACATTTAGTACATCAAACACTGAATTTCTTTAAATAGATACCGAGCCACATTCGAGTAACGTTTTCCTGAGCTGACTTGATGAATATTGTGCCATCATTTAAAACTAATTATTCATACTTAATATTAATTACACTTAATGCATTAGAGCAAAAACACGAATTTTAATGGCAAGAGATATAAACAACCTGGTATCCCTCAATATGATACCCACACATTAGTAAATAATGAAAATTTAAATTACATAAGTACAACGTCAGAATGATAATACTTAACAATAATAATATCTCGCTTGTTTTAAAGAGATTACGGCACAAATAACCTCTTTCAATAATGAAAACAAAGAACAAAAAACAACGCCCCTAAATCAAAAAAAAATATCGCCGAAGAGCTGTTGGCGTTTAGATCTCATAGTTGCGGAACTTAGAGATGACTTCGGAGGGGGGTTCCTGGTTGCCACCTCCCCAACGTCCCCACAGTGCGGCGCCGCCCTCGGAAGCGCGACGAGCTGCCGAGTTGGTCGGGCCGAGGCTGGACGGGCCGGAAGCCTTGCCAGACTCGCCTTGCAGCATGCGGTCCTTGGTGTTGGGCTTGGACCAGTGCATGGACTGCTGCACGTGGTCTTTCATGCCGAGCCACTGCTTGTAGCCCATGGCGATGCCGCTCTGCCTCCACTTGTCGTAGAGAGCTCGCTTGGATGGATCGCACAGAGTCTCCTTCGCCTCCTGTGAACAATAAACAAAGTCGAATTTTATTTATTATTCATGTATGCTGTTATTTATATGTACTGGAACTAAATTATCGGTAAAGCTGTTTGCTGTTTAATTTATTAAGTTTTAAGATTCAAATTCTTGATTATGTTAATGTTAATTCAAATGTAGGTTCTCTTCTATCATTCATAATTACCTTTAATTTTTGAAACTTTGCTTCAGCTTCTTTATCCCCATCATTCTTATCAGGGTGATGCTGCAGAGCGAGGAGCTTGTACTCAGCTGTGATTTGCTCAATCTGCAATACCAAAACAAAAGCACGTTAAACATAACGGTATTCCCCCAAAACACAAAACAAACATTTACCTCTACTAACAATGACGCACTACGTTAATGAGCTTGAAATTTTCCTCAATTGGATTCAGAAATGTTAGTAGTTATGAATGGCAAATGCAGTTATAATGTTGCTTCAATTAAGCTTGTGCACTGTGGAATATGAACTAGGTCATAATATCCAAGGGCCTCGAAAATAATAAGGTCACAGAGCGATGCAATCAATACACTTTTTCAAAATCACTTTCCAGGTTGGCTTTGTAGACCGTGTAAAAGGGTTAAAAATAGAAAATAATACTTACAGATGAGTTCTCATCACACCCGAGCAGAGCGTACAAATCGTCGTCTGGATTTCTTTGATAATCTAGTATTTCATCCACTGCAGTCATTGTCACGACCCTCCCGTGCGAAACCCCAATAGATACTAACAGTACATGTGTGTGTTTGTGTTTCTATTTCATTCATGCCACTCAAACTGTCATTCGTTCACGCTTTTAGTGTTGCAAGGTTAAAATGAAAACTACCAAAGTATCAAATTATTATTATGTATGAAGATAAATGTAGAGTTGGAATAATGTATACATTTTATCTATAAGACTTCAAAAATTAAATAGAGGAAAAGAAAGAAGGGTTAATTATTAAAAAAAATACTAAGGTTATTTAAAAACTTTTAAAATATATATTTTTTAATCTTACATAACTTGTAGGTATAGCGTCTTAGAAAATTTCCTTCTAATAAGCTTTGTAAGCACGTTGTTTTTAAAGTCAGTCATAATTTTTGTTAGTAGTGTAGAAATTTCTCGCATTTTAATCTCTTCTCGGAGGCCAGGAATGAATGAACGGTGTGGCGCTCCTAGGGAAAATCAATACAAAGCTCCAGGCTCCAGCAAATCAGATCTCGCGACCGTGATAAACGTAGTGTAAAAATTGTATAATGTATAAACGATTCGTAGTGTGCACCTTCGTTAGTAGCACGCTGTTAGCGGTGTGAGCGAATTTATAACATCTTTCCAATGTTGTTTTACTCCAATAAAGTCTAACGTACAATTCTTAATTGTTGAATTGTTTGGATGAACCGTAGTGTAGGCATCCTGCAAGGCTTTAGTAGGGATATTACTTAAAATTGAGGATAATTTTTTGTTAAAAAGAAATTGGTACAATAATGATTACAGATCCACTTATTAATTGCCTTGCAACAAAACGATATGTTAAGCGGTTACGTCATACAACACACCAAAAGCCTTTATGTTTCCGTCCGCTAGGAATTGAACCTAGAGCCTTCCGGTGGTCCGATAGTCTTACCACTAAACCATAATCATTATTATCATCATCAGCTCATTTTTATGTCCCCACTGCTGGGACACGAGCCTTCCCTATAATGCAGCCGGAACCAACGGCTTAACGAGTACCTTCCGAAGCACGGAGGAGCTCGAGATGAAAAAGTTTTGGTCATCCATCCGATGACCGGCCTTTGCGAAAGTTGCTTAACCTCAGCACTGGCAGACCGGACGCGTTAACCACTGGAACTCTATATTAAAGTGTACGGTTATATTTTGGTTGTTCACTAAATAAATATCTATATACATATAATGACTTGACTTGACTGATTATCATCGCCGAGCCAAAACCGCTGGAGCTAATTAGATGAAATTTAAACGGTAGGTTAATTGAGTGACGTAACCAGCCACTAAGAAAGGATTTTACGGAAATCATACCCTAAAGGGGTCCAATAGGGGGTGAAAGTTTATATTATGAAAGTCCGTCAGATTTGAAGTAAAATACATGAACATTGGTATTTGGCTTTTTGAAAGAATGACGTGTCTCAGGAATTTTGTTTATTTTCCTTTAAAGGAGGTTTTTTTGGGAAAATTGTTATTTTTAAAGTATTATCTATAAAAATGAATAATTTAAAAGATCTAAAGATTTTTCAATAAAAATAAAGAATTACCTATTTTTGCATTTTTCAAAAAATCTCCCCTAGAGAGGTGAAATAAGGGTGGAAAGTTTGTATGGAAATTTGTCATTCCTTAAATTTCGATATTTGGCCTGGTTAGAAATTATGAAGTGATCATCCCTTAGGTAGGGGATGACAGAAGTTTTGAAATTTGTACCGAAGATTTAAAAATGGACCAAAATTACAGATACAGAGTGATCTAAAGATCACTTATTTAAGATTAGGTTATTTTGTTTTAGACACTTTTTATGCATGGATGGGCTTTTTAATGATAAAAAATTAAAATCTTAATGTGAAATGACGTCACATGTTTAGTTGTCTAATCCTTTTTACTTATACTCTTATGATATTTTCCTTTAATAAGTTTGGCTTTTATTACCCACGTGAGTAAAGCCAAAGCAAAAGCTAGTTGTTTATATTAAGGCTCGTGCCCCAGCAGTGGGGACATAAAAATGAGCTGATGATGATGATGATGATGATGATGATGATGATAATGATGATATTATAATCTACATATATATCATAGCCCATAGCTCTATTGCTCTACATAGCTCTTGTACTACTCGTACATACTTATTATTACGTTTTTTACTCGTGAGGGCGACATGATACTAAATAAAAAACATCTTGTAAGGTCTTTGTGTAAACTAAGAAGTTATTTTAATCAGACGTGACTGAAGGGTTCTGTGTCTGACATAAAATCTTTATAATTAGATTTGTGTCCGTCTGTCTGTGCGTCTTCACGGTATCGTGGAGTTTAGACAAATAGTTTTAATGTATGGTTAAAATTGTTATGGGGAGTCGAAAATACAAAATAAAATGCAACGAACCGAACTCGCAACTTAATTGACAATCGTTAATTGAAAACTATTGGATATTCGTTATTTTTAGATTTAACTATAGACTTTTTGGCTCTTTCTTGACTATGACCCGACTGTCCTCGAGGACATAGTTGTTATAGTCATATCTGCCCAAGATTTTGAGTCGAAAATCGTATGTGTTAGAGTTACCGATTTGAAGTGAAACTTTCGGGTATACTTATGATTTTATACATATACATATATATACCATTGGGCCTCAGTTACTAGACTAATAGGAATTATTAGTAAAAGTATATAAATTCGTAAATTGTAAAAGTAAAAAAACACCGTGACAATATGCATACGTACGTGGATATACTTTTCCATACAACTATGAGATTGACGACCAAAAAAGTTTGAGGTTGTCACTTTTCAATTTTTTGTTCAACCTCAATATCTCGACTATGTGGAGCTTTTCAGGCATTTTTTCGGGACTCTATCCACGAGACCCTATCTTCCATATTCAGGATTATACAGATTATAATACTATTATTATACAGAAGATAATAAATACAGATATTAACCAAACATCCTGTATGTATGTTTACGCCCATGTATATCCTTTACGAGAATATAAATGTGTACATCAACAGCAAAACGCTTAAGACTAAAGACTACGCAAAAGGTGTTATAATAAATAACTCACTGTGCTGTGGGGTAGAGTTCGTTTACCCACATATCGTATTCGTTTAGGGTAGTTCGTTTCGACCACCCATCGCTCCCAGTACAGTCACCGTCAAATTTATCAAAGCGACACAACTTGTCAAGAATATCTTATTATTGAAAAACTACCCTAATTGTCTCAAATACTATAATTTTATATTATTATTACTCATCAAAATTAGACTTTAATTAGACCTATGCTACTGAATTGTGATGTTATTTTTGAGCTCTTCACCATCATCGTCATCATCATCATCTTCAGCCTATACTAGTCTGCTGGACATAGGCTATTTTGAGCTTTTAGGTTGCTTTAAATAATTTATCTATGATATCGCATTAATGTAAAGTCAAGGTTTTGTAATGTAAATATTTTATTATTACTGAGTACCTTTGAACGTAGTAAAGTA
The DNA here is from genome assembly GCA_963082485.1 of Eudonia mercurella. NCBI lineage: Eukaryota > Metazoa > Arthropoda > Insecta > Lepidoptera > Crambidae > Eudonia > Eudonia mercurella. Next base: position 12,078,159 of record OY720032.1, on the reverse strand, counting down.
GTAGGGGATGAAACTTCATTTGCCACCATGAGAGATTGTGTGTATCGATCCTATTTTTCACAGCTAAACAAAAAATCATACTTATTGATGTATATTTTTTACAGCCTTCACAAATATGGTAATATCATCTGTAGGTACCGATTTCTACAATACAATTAGATTAAAAAAAAACTTAATAATAATAACAAGTCTCAGTGCTTAACAAATCAGCTCCGTAGAGAACGCGAAGGCTGACGGCATTGCATATTCCGTGCATGCTCTAGACATTGGCGTCCCAACACGCTTTTGCATCAAAAATAGCTCAGAAAACGCGATGAACGCAAGTTCACAAGACTTGCCGGCCTCTCCGGTCGTGCGGCTGCGCAGATCGAGAACCAACACGGGTTTCTTTTAAATATCCCTAGTGCAATGTGATGTCTTAGTGCGGAGGTCGAATGTGACAGTCAATGAACTAGACGCCGCATCCACCATCTTTGGCAGCGGAAGTAGCAACGGATGCCCGATGGGTGAGCCCCGCATATGAATGCTAACAGCGATGCTCCTACACCGCATTTCCTATTCGAACAGTGTCCCGCCGAAAGTTTGTCAACCTCTTTTTTTTGGGATTTTATATATTTTCGTTTTTGTTTTGTTTTTTTTCCTTGTCTCGCCTTTTTGTCATCCCGTCTCCTGGAGGGTCTTGTCAATGTGTGTAAGCATTTTAAACTTCTTCAACTGTCAATTTGTCTTTTGTTTTCCTCTTTTCAAAGTGATGATGACACCTCAATTAGTGATACGACTGATACGCAATTATCATTGTCTCGGATCTCACTGTCGATAATAACATATTAGTGTCGAGATTATAAGTCTCAACGAATCTAATTGCATTCACTATAGAGATATTGTTTTGGATGTGTCCTAATAAAATATAAAGAGATGTGGATTATCGAGTTTGCCTCTATTTTTATCATGCTTTTATAACTACTTCAAAGGTGAGTAACGTTTGCGTGGGTGATTGGGTTGGGATATCAAAATATGTTTTATCTTCTTGGATTACGTTTTTTTTTCTATGAAGATCAAACAGGGAAATTATAAACAGGGGTACCTACATTGTGAGTATAACCTAAATTAGTATTGCCATGTTGGTGCTATCAAACACTCTTTTTTGCCAATCCGCAAACTGTGATCAAACTTTTTAGATGCCTCTAAAAAGTGGAAAGGATCTACTTTCTCTGGTGTATTGTGACTGTATTATTATAAAGATTCTGTAGTATCAGCGCAAACTAATACATTAACCCCAGCTATAATAACAAAATTGAGGTCTTAGCTCAAACAAAATTTTTAAAAAGCAGTAATTTTGCGTACTACCTGACTTTTAACTTGTCCACCAACATTTTACTTATTTTTGTTATATTTTGCTCTATTGTCTCTCCGTGTCCTTGTTGTATTTAACCTAATCTGTTTCATAGAATTGACTTTGGTCTCGTAGTTCAGACCTACTTACATACCTACCTACTTTACCTACTTATATTTATTGATTATTTAGTTAGTTAATTTACTTTTGCCACGTTCCTACCTAATGGAGGAAGCTAACTGACATCGTTGTAGTATGCGGATATTCGAAGGGCTATTTTTATTTTAAGATCGGATGTAGACAGTAAATCCCGAGACTATGTCAACTATTCTAAGACGAACCAAAGATTTTATAAAAAAAATCAAAAATGCAGCACCAGTAGGTAGTACACACGTAAAACAAACAAGAATAAGGTTTATATTGAACGGAATCCCATACAAATTTTCTAAGTTTATCAGACTTCCTCTTATTTCCTAGATAGTATGAGCATCCCCTTGGCTCCATAATGAGGCCTTGCAATAGGACCTACATACTTATTTATCATCAATCACAAAAACATTTTGCCCTTTGCGGGAATCGAACTCTCGAGCGTCACGATCGCTAATTGCGCAACCCAGTACCTACCTACCCAACACAGTTGATAAAATAGTTGAGTTATCTGATGAACTCCGGATTTTAGAATTTGTTAATGAAATTTCAATGATTACATTTAACAAGGTATCGTATTACATTGACCCTTATAATTACTGAGGAGATTCCAGGTATATTGTTGACAGTAACAGAAATTTGTAAAATGTATTTGTTGCGAACTAATTAAAATTTGAAAAAAGACAATGTGTTGAAAAAATTTCACGAGCGGGATTCGAACCCGCAATATTGAATAGGGCTCCTTTTCGCTTACAGAGTAAGAGTAGATAGTGCTGATTAATTTCGGCGAGTTGTATTGAGCCACGATAACCTCTTGTGTGTCGAGCGACCGGCCACCGGTCGATAACAATTAAAATTCTATTGTGTCTGGTATTCACGCAGACGAGCTCACATAGTTGGTAGTGCACCTGACCCGGCATGTCATGGGGTGCGGGTTCGAACCCCGCTCGTGGAATTTTTTCAGCACTTTGTCTTTTTTCAAATTGTAATTTGTTCGCAAAAAAATTGCGTAAAATTATATATGACCAGCAGTGGACTAGTATAGGCTGATGATGATGATGATGATGATGATGATATATAACCATAATTAATAAAAGAAAAAATAAGTGCTCAGTGGCGCACTGGTAAACGCGTTCGATCTACGATTGCTTAAAGTAAAGCCTCTTACAACGATCTTCGCAAGATGGCTGGCAATAGCTCGATGAAAGTAGCCGCGCATCTTGTCAGTGGCGTGCACTTAGAGAGGCCTTTGTCCAGCAGTGGACTAGTATAGACTGATGATGATGATGATGATGATGAAGCCTCTTTCGCAAAGGACATTCACTAAACCGCACTGAGCCCGCGTGGTTATTTATAACTAGCTGACCCGGCGGACTTCGCACCGCATTTTTTTTTAATGTAGCCTATCTTACTCAGCGCTAATGTAGCAATCTAATGGTGAAAGAATTTTTTAAATCGGTCCAGTAGTTTTTGAGTTTATTCGTTGCAAACATACATACATATAAAAATACAAAGCTTTCCTCTTTATAATATTAGTATAGATAGCCCGTTCCTGCTGTGGTGTTTCTATCCATAGGGGTGGATTGCCCAGCAGTGGGGACATAAAATGAGCTGGTCATGGTGCTGCTGATGATTAATAATTTAAATATATTGGATAACTAAGCCCTTTAGCACCACCAATTTGCACTGGGCTCCGCGTTCATGGACCGTTCTCTACGTGGTATTTCCATCCATAGCGAAGGTTCGTGCCCCAGCAGTGGACATAAAGTCAGCTGGTGATGAAGCACTTTATCAAATAGATGGAATGGGACACAGATTCCCAATTAACCCGTTTTCGCGTGATTGCTATAATGGTGTTGTTTTACATTGGCCTCCTAATTAACGTGTAGATTGTATGCACATCGCAATGTGGAGGGGTACAGTTAGGCGCGCCAAATGCTACCTTCGTGTGACGGTACTCTCATCAAACATGGTAGCCATCAAATGTTTATTATGCATTGTTGCTAACAATGCTATTAACTATTGTTTTAAAAGAAAACTTCAATAAAATTGTTATTAGCTATTAGATTTTTATGAGATTAGAAAGCGATTCTTTTTGTAGAAATTAATTGTTTTTAGGTTCATCATGACGTTTGATCGTATTTATATTTATGAATCATACATTCATGAAAGTTGAATTGCTAAACTGCCGCTACTCGTATTAGGTATAGTCTAAAGACTATGGTATATAACGTAGGTACTCGGTATGGTTAGTGCTGTGTTCTAAGTGACTGGATAGCCACCATCATAATCTAAAAATATATCATAATCAAAAAGACCAGTTTCACCATTTTTTTTAAAGTGTCGGAACCCATCCAGCACTGAAGTCAATGCTTAAACTTATGCCGAGAAAACATATATAAAAAAACTACGGGTTGCACTCTGGGAGTGCCGGCAGAAGTGAAAACTTGAATATTAACGTTGTGCATTTTTGATATTTTGGAATGGTTAGGGAATAATTTTGCACGAATTGCTTTAATTATCAGTATAAAAGTACTCTCATTTATGTGGTAGAATACAATATTTATTTATTAGGCTATCGTACACAAACATGACAATTTATATTACATTAAAAAGTTATATTAAGTTATATTAAAAAATTATATTACGCCGCGCCAGCTGTCTACTCACCATCCGTCTTACGAATTTTCGATCAGGTCACGTGTCCTGACGCGAGTTTAACATTTTTTACCCATTCCTCTACTCTCCATCCGTCTTACGAATTTTCGATCAGGTCACGTGTCCTGACGCGAGTTTAACATTTTTTACCCATTCCAAAAAAAGTGCACAACGCCGCTAAAGAAGTTTTCACTTCAAAAGTACTCGATTGGCTATATGCCACATATCAGGAAGTTGTGAAGCTGGCCTAAATCGTGCCAGGTTACAAGTATCTGTTGATACTTATGCATATTTACTGAATCGGTCGTTGACCCTATTCCTCACATGAATTTGAACAGAGAATTTAGTTGATTTGATCGATATCTGGATATCCTCAATCGCACCAGATACAGGAACAGAATGTTATGATAACACACTCTATATCATATTAATTATAACATGGTTGGTTACGTGTTTCAAGAGGAAGGAGCGAGAACTAAGTCTGGTAACGCTAAAATTCCGCCTGAGGCAATCGGCAAACTCCAAAAAAAAAAGTGAGACCCTATACAACGTGTAACAGAAATATGTGGTAAAAATACAAAGGTCCAAAGTGTATCCGATCCAGATCTTGTATGCAGAGTTACTAAGACATAATTATTAACTTTAATTTATCATGCAATTTTTAATTACGTATTTCTAGTGTGACGTCATATCTAAAAAAAGGCAAAAAAAAGAACTAAAAGGCAAAAAACAAGATGTCATGTATTTATTTATATGTATTTATAAAAGTGAAGTGTCACTCATTTATTCACTGACAATAAAACTCAAATTTTCATGGCGGTCGGGGGACCTTATAAATAAGAAAATAGGTATTCCGCAAAGCGATCCCCCGACTGCGATGAAAATTTCAGTTTTTTTTTTATATATAGTCAGCGAGTAAATGAGTGACATTATTATTATTAATTAGTCCCTCGCCTCGATTTCTAATATAATATCGAAACATAATATCGAATAATATCAAAAGCTATAGCCTATAGCTTTCGATATTGCTTTCATATTGCTTTCGAAATGACAAGATGACGCCTCCTCTTCGCCTCGCCTTCAAAGCGACCGAAAGCGAGAGAGTTAGGCGGTCGACCTCCCGAGGCAAACAACAAACTCTTCAAAAAAACTGACCGGAGAATTTGCATAGCATTGGATCAATACCAATTGTCACCAAGGACAAATGAAGTGAGCTGCAATATTGCAAAATTGACTTCCTCCTTTCAAGTTAAGAATTTTTTGTTGATAAAAACCTTTTCAATTAATAACAGTTAATTACTTTAAACAATTAACGACATTATTATAAATCATTGAAACATAATAATAGTCATTGTGTCGTTTACATCAATATAAATACATATAAAAAAACGTTAATCATCTTCATAGTTAAAAATTGTATTGAGAAAATAAGCTGCATGCCTAACGTTTTGGTCAAAAGTCTTGTAAGGTTAGCTTAATCACCACGCTTAGTGTGTTGTGGAATAATAATAAAACCTATTTGGAACTAAAAAAAAGCTTTATTAATATTCCATACGAGTCGGACGTTGTCTTCGCTAAGTTATTTATTACACATACAAAGATGGGCATTGTGGCTGGAGCGGCGCGGCTCCGGCTTACATACAATTGGTTGCTTCCGTTTTCGTCGATTCAATTTGCTGTGGACTTACCATAAATAAACTGTGATGTACTAGCTGGCGGTTAATGCGCAGAAACGTTAACCCGTAATCGCTTTGATGCGCTTTAAGTTCACTTTAGGGTTAAGTTTTGGTTATTTTCTTAAGATAGATTTTTTGATGAATGCAGCAGAATGTAACATAAAGTTTAATTGAAAAAACTAACAAAATCTTTAGGTTTTTACACTTACGTAACCTAGAAGAGAAAGATGTGTAGCTCGTGATACGACGCTTAGGTATTGGTGAAAAAGGTAAAACTTTATTAAGCTATTAAAAAAGAAACAGTGAAACGAATGCGAACAACATCCACGAAATTCCAATTCTAACAGTAAATTCAATTCAATTCAATTCTAATAAGTAATTTATTTCAAACCGTAGACCATATTCAGTTAGTATCAACCTAATAACATTAGTATCTAAACAATTATTGTTTAGATACTAATGTTATTAGGTTAGTAGTATTAAAACCACAAATTAAATAATAAAATGTCACTGAAAAAGAAAAAAAAGGAGTACGAAAGAGTTCGTAACACTTAACTCTCCAAATAAACGTTTTTCATTTTATCTTTAACTTTACTTTAAGCTTTATCTGTAGTTCGAAAAACGCCCTAAGCCGAGCAACATTGTGACTAACGAGGGATTTTAATCAGAGCGGTGAGCGCTAAAATAAACGCGAATGCATTCCTCGAATACTGCACGGGGCTTGACCTCTGTCTTTTTTTACGTATTGACTTACAGCGGTTAGCTTACGGCAAATTAAGACGCATGCCGAACTAAAACAAGACACACGAAAACACTGCGGTCGTAGCTTGCTCTCATATTATTCTGAGAAATGATTTCTCGTTTACAGTTCAATAATTATTGTAGGATTGGGTTTTGGGACGTACCCGAGTCATACTCCGTGACAAAGAAGGGATTGTGTTAGGTTTTTTAGTGGTTATACCTACTTGTCGAGCTTTTAGTAGCTGGACGAGGATAGAGGAGGAGAGTCCCACATAACCCGGGGTCGCCCCTTGCCCTGGTGTATCATCATCGTCATTATCATCATCAGCCTACGCTAGTCCACTGCTGGACATAGGCCACTCTCCAAGGGCACGCCACTAAGCACGATCCGCGGCTACTCTCATCCAGCTCTTGCCAGCCACCTTGCGAAGATTGTCGCTCCTCCTAGTCTATGGGCGTCCTACACGCGCATTTGTATTTTTGAAAGCATTTTATCTATTTAAATAAAGGGTTAGAACGTAAACGCATAATGTTGAAGGTTTGGCACAGTAAGTGAGTAATTTATATGGATCGGTATAAAAAAGTCCGCCAGTATAAAAGATAAAGAAATTTGTTCTTAGGAACCATGTCGTCGATTTTAGAGTTAAATAAAACTGCATTCAAGAGTTTTGAGTATCTCTCATTTACAACCAGGAATCGAACCTGGCCTATCTTGATATAAAACGTAAGCTGTTTTGTTGCAGTGATTGACAGTGTGGAATGGAATTAATTTGGCTATGGAACTCTTTGAGCAAAAATAAATAATAAAATTAGAGCTCAAACAACTCAACAACTTTTTAGGATAATATAAAGGACATACAAGTATTATTTTTTAATGAGAGATTATGAACATTTTTAAATGCTATTTTTTGACAGACTTACGATCCTCAGCATGGTTCTTTTGTAGTCTCTATCTCTTATACTGGCGGAATTTTTCATACGACCCTATGAAGAACATGGGGAGAAAAACAGGGCCAATACTCATCACGCGGGCCCAATGCGGATTGGTGGAGTTCAACGACCGCCATCTACCACAACAACCGGAACCAACGGAGCTCGGAAATATAATTTGGTCACCCATCTAGTGACAACATTGCGAAAGTTGCTTAACCGGCAAGATCGCAACCCGAGCGCAAGGCGTTGCGCCGTCGAGCTCCTCTCGATAATTTAAAGCTAATATATTTTTATGTTGTGATATTTTTATCGATGCGATTGGCCACTTCAAGACGCCTCCGCAGCTTAAGGCTGACATTTATACACTTTATGAGTAATAAAGCTTATTATTTAATAATCTTCAGTTATAAAAGATTATATGCAGCCGTTTCTTATTATCAAAAACTTATCTGAAGCATACCTACACGTGGCGTTGGCAATTAACTAATATGATTGATTAAAAGACAAATGTTACCTGGCAAATTAAACAAACCTAAACTTTGAGTGAGAATAGTCTGAAATGTAACACGATAAAGGTACAGCAGAAATTTCGTGAAAAAACTTTACGAAAAGAAAAAGTTGTCGAAGAATAAAGAAGCTGCAAAAGTGTAGAAAAAACGTACGAGAAAAATCTCTTTAATCACATTGTTTTTATTCCAATTTGGGGAAGCGCTCGGCCTTTATCTCACCTTTTTTTAACTAGGTAAAATGCTTTGCGCTTACACAGGGGATAGGGGTGACCGCGGGTTATGTGGAACTCTCCTCCTCTTTCTTGGTCCAGCCACTAAAAGCTCGACCAGAGGAATAGATATATAAATACTTGTGTTCCGGCAGCTAGAGATAAGATATCCAGTGCCTCACTAGTTGAGGATCCCGGGTGAAGTGAGCTTCCATCATTGGCCTATCATCACTTAACATCAGGTGAGATCAAGACACTGCGCTTACCCATAAGATATAAAACAAAAAAAAAACAAAAAAAATACTTAAAAACCCTTCATCCTCTCTCTGCCACGGGGATGACTCGGGATCACAAATAGCAAGCATCGCGTTGAGTCATTATCTCATTATTTCAGTTTAAGCAAAAGTAGATACCTTAAAAGGTAAAAATCACATCATAATGTCTATTCCTACATGTTTTTTCTTAAAGAACATTACAAATCAAATCATAACAAATAATTTATAATTTTCTTGTTTTTATGTATGTATTTCTCTCTCTCACTTCTCAGTTAGCCTATCTAGACACGCGGCAGCGTGTCAAGCCAAGTTCAAGCTAACAGAACTGGCGAGCAGCACCGTATGTAATATTACACGAACCATTTGGAGCCACTTTTGACCCCCTCATAACTCAAAAACTATTTCACATAAACATGTAAAATGTGCTCCAAATTTCATAAACACACCCCAAACGGTTATTTAAATATTAACGTCCAAAAATCGTCATTTTTATTACTGACTGATCTATAGATATATCAAAACTCTTACCCAGTTCCAGATGACCTAGAAAGTTCAAACTTGGCATCCAGATAGGTAGTTGGGCGAATACAAAGAAATAAATCAGAAACTAGTAAATTTTTATCAATTTAGTATTTTTTTCAATTAATTGATTTTATTAGGAACACTTACTTATAGATGTTATGTAAGAATCAGCAATCAAAATCGATGACAGCCGGTCTTTATGTGGTTTTTAAGGTCTTTACATGAATATAACGAGTGGAATACCACCCTTAATTTTTTTAAATCCAAACCTATCAGTTTTAGTATTTATAACGACTTATAACTAAGAGTATAGACGACTTTCGTATTTATTACGTTATTATTAACAGGGATTTAGTATTAATTATTATTTCAATAATTAGCGCACAACAATAGTGTAAGATCATTACTATTCAAAATACATTACTTGTATTTTGAATAGTTTTTATTTATGTTTTTTGTTCCGTGTCGTATCGACCTCTAGGTCCCGCCAGAATACCAGCGCTGCAGCGGCTATTGTCGTTGTAGCCTATGCTGAGGCTGGGGCCTAGTTGGCCACACTAAAATTTATGTTTTACTACTTATGTACCTATCTGTAAACTTTTTTATTTTTTTTTCCTATGTTACTGTACAATCTGTTTGTGGTCAATAAAAATTCATTCTATTCTATTCTATTCTACTTATAAATAATTAAATAATACCACGGACCACGAGCACGGTGCGGCGGCCGTGGAGCAGCCAGCGGTGTGGGGATAGCGGCGCGATAATTTTATTATGAAATAGCTGACCCGGCGGACTTTATACCGCTTTTCTTTTCTTTCATATAGCCTATGTTACTCAGCGCTAATGTAGCATTCTAATGGTGAAAGAATTTTTAAATTGGTCCAGTGGTTTTTGAGTTTATTTATTGCAAACATACATACATACAAAAATACAAAGCTTTCCTCTTTATAATATTAGTATAGATAAGTACCTACCTTCTAATAATTTCTGTACAAAAAGTAATGATATCCCATCAAAAACATAAATGTGAAATGAGAGCCAAGTTCAATATTATGATATATGCCTTCAACGACAAAAGAAGTGAGATCTAAATGGGTGCCAAGTTTTTTTTTATATTAACGGGTAAGCACAGTGCCTTGATCTCACCTGATGTTAAGTGATGATAAGGCCAATGATGGAAGCGCACTTCACTCGGGATCCTCAACTACTGAGGCACTGGCTGATCTCATCTCTAGCTGCCGGAATACACTACAATGCTACAAACATTGATGTGATGGCGATATATTTAGATAAGATGGTGGTAGCTAGCCAGGCGGACAAACAAGCCTTACCACCAACCAAACTAAGTACACAACATGTACCCCCCGCTGGAACTCGAACGCGGGACCTCTGGGTCTAAACCGGTGCTCTTAGCCATTAGACCACAGAGGCGGTTATAGTTAGGATAATATATTGAAGCCTAAGGTCTGACTTGGCTAGTATTCATAATATTTCGAATTATATTATAGCCTTCGCAAGTTCTAAAGCTGTAGGTACTTATTTTATTCTTCCGGAAATTTGGCTGGCTGGTAGAAACTAGCTATCGAACATAGGGCTCTTCCATGACTGTTTTAGTAGGTACTTAATAATAATTCGTATATGAAAACTACTCAGATCTCACTTCTTTTGTCGTTGAAGTCAACAACCAAGGCATATATCATAATATTGAACTTGGCTCTCATTTCACAATTATGTTTTTGATGGGGATATCCATTACATTATATGGTTTGGGAGTGTTGTTTGTAAGAAAATGTTTTTCTTATTTGGCAATTAATTCTACATTATAGATTTAAATTATGTCGTGTCGTTGGCCTTTATTAATAATCTAAAGTGTGTTTAATCATGTAAAGTCATATTAATTTGCGCGTTGCAGTCTCGGCCAGCAATCAGTCAGTGTATTGACATTCCCGGCTGCCCTTTGTAAATCCCGTCGGAACAAAAGTGCGCTTTGTTTTACAGATGCATGTAAAACGCCCGACATCTGGCTCATTTTTTTTACTTCCACTGGCCGAGGGGTTCATCTTTAAGTCGGACGATTTTGAGAAGCGTTTGCTGATAATAATTTGATTTTCGTCTTGGTACGAGCAAGCTAACTGTTTACCATACATATTTTTATTAGGTTCTTCTACTAAAGCTTTAATGTTATTGTAATCTTATCTTTATCAATGCAATAATCTTACGTTTATACATACAAAACATTGTTTGTAAATCTCGTAAGTTGTATAAGAAAGATAAGATAACTATGAGTGAAATGATAAGAGAAATTTGTGAAAAAAAAAACATATGAAAACAACTTTGGCAGACCTCGAAAAACCCGAGTAACTTTTAGTTAGCTACAACGTGACTTCACGAAACTTTATCAAGAAGATGCAATGGAAAAGTCAGATTCACATAAGTGCCCAAACTTATTTTCGAAGATCTCTCTGGATATTTGTTCTCCCAATAAAAAAAGCTTTACGAGTATATTGTAGGTATACTAGCGGTCCGCTCGCGACTTCGTGTGCTTGAGTGAACACCCGTACCATGATGGTTTTAAAAAAATATCCTAGAACTCTATTGCAGCGCCACCTACCTGGTCCAGTTGTGAATCTAAACAAGCCAGGGACCCACACTAACACACACAAACACACAGTTTCAGTGACATGTTATAAACACGTACGGAATATAATAATAACTTAGTACCTGGATGACCGAGCTTTGCTCGTTATTTTTTTTTATAATTCCTTCTAAAAATGAAACCATGCTAAATCGATTTATCGCCCCAGAAACCCCCTGCATATATTAAATCGTTGGAGCCGTTTCCGAGATTCAGATTATATATATGTATACCTACAAGAATTGCTCGTTTAAAGGTATTAGATTTCTAAAAATGAAACCTAGCTAGATCGATTTATCGCCCTCAAATCACCCTGTATACCTACTAAATTTCATGAAAATCGTTGGAGCCGTTTCCGAGATTCAGATTATATATATACAAGAATTGCTCGTTTAAATGTATTAGATAATGATTTTTACTAAAATTTTATGTTAAGATGTCGTTTGAAATCTTTCCGCAGCTACTCTACAAAAATAATGTTCAAATAAACGTAGTAACTGAAAAGAGAGTGCTCCGTGATCGCCACCCACGTGAAAGCTCTCGTTTTCGAGCCGCAGCGGGTTGGGGATTGAAAATGTAATATGTTGTTTGTTATGCACCATCGCCTACAGACTTTTATTACTTTTTGTAAGCCGATAGTTATTTTTTATGTTGCGGTCAAATGGTGACGGGAGTCGGACATTATATTCGGCGAAATGTTAGCAAAGCTATTATATTTCTTATACCGAGGCTAATTCTCACTCGTATCTATAAATTGAAATGTAGTTATTGAGAAGGGATCTTATTGTATATATACTTATTTATATGTATTCGTCTTGTCTTCTTCTTAACGAAAATTTGTTATGACATTATATAGGTCTCGGATTTTATGTAATAGCTAAGCTTGCATAGTTGGTAGATAGTGTTGACTTTTTCAAGAAGCAGATACAACAACGAGACAACGACAGCCTCTTTGTTAGGGCGTCTGAATTAAATTAAGAGAAAGTGCTATCTTATAAATTATAATGTATAAATAAATTTTGATTTAATTGCCCAAGCCTAAATTAGGTGAGCACTGAACCACCATAGCAACCCATACGGGGCAAAACCAACAGGCCACGAATATGAATGAACGTCAGCAAACATCAACAGTGTACGTCGTTTATTTACAAACATAACGCCTAGCGTGCTACCAAAACGGATGCGCCACGGGCTCTTTATACAAAATAAATCTTGGTCCAGGCTGCTTCTCAGTTGCTGTTTATAGACTCTATTGTGTAGGGCTTAAGGTTGTGCTAGGGTAAAGGTTTTGGTTCCTGGTCGCGCGTGCTAAAGCTCTGCTTCCTCGTGAAAGCCCGCACGTGTGCCCGCACCTGCGCCGGCGCACCGAGATGCCGTGCCGCTGCATGCGCGTCGCCGCCAGAGCCCGCCGCGCGGCCGACGGGATGTGTCGTGCTTTGTGTATCTAGTGATCTAAAATGGGACCCCAATTTGACTATTGCCTGCGCGCTACAAGTGAGTCTTGTTGAATTTGTAATTCATATTCAGTTATTTTTCGTTTGTATAATGTAATAAATGTAATAAATAATTTAATGAAAGTTGTAAGTAAAGTATGACTGCAGCGGTTTCTCTGGGCGGGCGCCCGCCCAAACTTATTTTTATTTTGGAGAAGCCGCTTCTTTTGTTACTAAAGCAACTTTAGAATGAGAAATTGGTTTTTATAGCTTATGTAAATGTAAATTAAAAATGTTCATTAAAAAAAGGAAATATGAAGGTAGTAATGCCTAATGCCTTTGCTTTGTCATCTGCTGTTTTTACTAAAAAATACATTACGTATTTTAAGGGTGGACACAGCAGACACATTTAGATACTGAGATTGTGAACACAAACACACCTATAAGTACTTACATCGAATAGAATACTTAAGACGCGTCTACTTTGGTTCCCATACATTATAAAGGCAGTCGTTAACTTATTAATATGCAGGAAAATATTCATAATATCGGCCGTTGCATTGCTAAGTTACGCATATGCAATTTGATGCCATTTGTAAATTCAACGCCATAATCGAACAAGCATAGATTATACAACTATTATTTAACCTGTAGCTAGGTCCCGGAACTAACTATTGTGCGTATGGAAAGATTACCTATTTCAAATAATTTAGGGCTAAAAAACAATTTTAAACCCCAAATTATTCGAAATAGGTATTCGAAACGAGTGAAAAAAGTTATTGGATTAATTGGTTTATTTATTTAATAAACCAATTAATCCAATAACTTTTTTCTTTTGACCAAATTACACAAAAAATTGTAATCATATTTCGTAATTTTTCTGAAGTAGTGTGTTGATAAACTAAAAATATTTGTAACTGTCTATTATCACGTTAGTTTTTTTGTACGCGTTAATTTACTATAACTGTATTACTTATTGGTTTTATTTTTTACTTAAACTAAGTAGCTCTTTGTTAAATTAAATCACTGTTTGATGCTCAAGTACCTAAATAAAGCTTTTTATGTCACAATTTGGAAGCGGCGCTTTGCTTTTATCTTTCCTCGCAATAAATATAATACACCCGGAATATATAATATAATATATAACAGATAGATTAGAATAAAAAATACACAGAGGTACAAACATGGGTAATATGATAAATATTACAGTAAAATATCCTCGCATCATCTTGCGTTATTTCAGTCTTATAATATTGATGATTTAACACTAAACATATTATGGTTATGTATTATTAACGCAAATTTTGTTGCGAATAAATTACAAATTAAAAGTGTTGAAAAAGTTAAAGATATTGTTTTACAAGAATCCGTAATGGCAACGTATTAGTCATTACCTTAAACCGTCCTAACAGACGGCAGCAGCGTTATTATTTCCAAAAGCAAAGAGGAGCACATTTTACATACTTTCCAAGAAGTTTTCGATTGAATCACCACACAGCGGATGTTTTAAATTGATCGTTCTATGCTAACAGATGTTGTCTTGTCCTAACTTCTAACAAATAATTTGTAATAACTAAGTAACTGCTTTTCAAATTGAATACCGGGAACGAGGATATCATGCTTGACAGGAAAATCTTATTACTAAAATTTTGTCGTTAAGTATTTGTTTTTTGTATATATTGTGAGGAATGCAGCTTTTATCTGTCTATCTATCTAAAATCTAGTATCATCATCACCTGTTAGCTACTGCTGGAGTCAAACCTGCCCAAACAATGTCACCGGGGAGAGATAATCTTGTACAATAAAATTATAATTACACTTCGAAATCAAAAATAAATCTGCTTGTCACATACGGCGCAAATAACATTGACACATTTCGACTTAATAGCACGCGAACATACTTAATGGTTAATTAATTACTGTCAAATACATCGTCAACTCAATTTGACTATACAATAATAGTAGCAAACGACACTGAATAGGTACTTTAGGTGCCGTCTGCTATTGTCTGCGATTCGTTTTTGTGTGGGACCACATGTTCCCAGGGCTTTTATCCCGAATTCGACCCTTAAAATGTAGGATATTGTACACATGCGGGTGTCGTGAATTGAGCACGCAAATCTTTTTTTGGAGTGCGTTCTCTAGAACACGTTTCTGTTTTCAATGATTTTTGCTTTGGTAAAAATTTAAATTTATATCATGCAGTTTCGATACTTTGGTTGGAAGCTACAATATTTTTGTCTAGTTTAGGCGAATTAGAAGAAGGACAATGGTTTTACTGGGACAGATCGTCTAGATATCATCATTTTTCACCAACTAGCCGAAGAAAAAGTTGAGCAAAACAAGATATTTTTCTGAAACTTAAAATTGCCTAGATTCAATTTTTAATTTTCAAAATGAGAATTCATAGAAAATATTGGTAAAAGAATAAAAAAAATACTGCATGAATGTAGAATTTAATACGAGGTTATAATCCGTTCGTCTTAAATTGCCGTGTACCTATGTCAATCGGTCTCCGCTATTGTTTTATGCCAGTATCCCGCCTACCATCCGCGCATCGGTCCAGGGCGGCTAGAAGATTGCCTTCAATTCGTACTTTCCGGCTTTCAAAACTAGGTTGGTCCACTCGACCCGCACTGAGCGTAATGGAGAGCCGTTAGTCCATTGGCGTCATTGGATAATTCCCGCAAGGCACAGTCGCGGAGCTGCCGCCGCGCACGCTGCCCTACCGCTATGCTTCTTGGTATACAATCATTTATCTTGCCCGCTCAACGTTGACCGGACTGACCATCAATCTTGTTTTCACAAATTAATGTTCCCTTCCAGATAATCCGTCTTACTTCGCGTTGCCGGACAAAAATGTCCCGGATGGCGCGGAGTCCACTGCGGCGTCGGAGCCGTGTTCCCGGTCGGCCCCAAGCCGCGTATGGCCGGACTCCATCAGGGTCTGGGGTTCTCCTCGGCGTCGGGAGCCAGAGAGCCCAAGGAGGAAGGAGTTTCGGGCGTTGTTGAGGTCGCTGTCGGCGAGAGAGCCTGAACAAGCAGAAGCTTTCCTGAAAGGCCAACCGAGGCCAGGAGATTGTGCACCCAGGGACATGCGGCACACTTTTACCGCACCACGAATCAAGTAAGAATCACTTTCTCAATCTAGACGAAAATTTTTACCAAATCTTATAAATACCAGTAGCATATTTAGTTTCTAATTGGTGAAGTACTTTGATCAGTCCTCATGAAGTTAATACTCTTTAATTATATATTCGTTTGTAACAGAAAGGGCAAGATAAGTGCCACAGTGGTGACAACCGATGGCCCGCAAGAACGTGAGGAGGTGTTCTACACGATACCCCTCCAGGGTCGGAGGAGACACTCGGTGGGAGGGTACTTGGCGACGGGAGGGGCGGGGAGCGGGGAGGTCACCGCTGTGCCAAGCGAAGTACCAAAAATGCCACCGCCGAGATTCTCACAGAGGGAGGATGAAGTGAAGCGAAGAAGACCAAAGAATTTTACTTTTAAAGGTAAGTTTATTAAATTGAAAAAAGTTTATTAATTTTGGTTTTTGTCTAGTTCTACAATTCTGTAATTGTAGAACGCCTGTGCGTTTTCAGATTTCTAATATATTAATTAAGAAACAGCAAAAATAAGGTTTAAATTGTCAAAAGCTCTTGCAATTCCACAAATACTTCCTACTACTAAGGATTCTGTCAAGTTTCTTAAAATTTATGTAAACAAATCTATCGTACTAAATTTCTACTAATAAGAAACAATAATAGACATGGAAGTGAACGACAATGATAACTGACCATAAACAACTTGATAGAGACGCAGGGCAGATATAAGAACGTTGCACCACCGCCCTATGACCCCTGATATAAGATGCAGTCGCATCATTGCTACCAACCGTGTACCAGCCGAAATGCGGTGCCTTTGATTTCGGTACATCTAATGATTCGGGGAATCATTATCAGGCACAATGTAATAAGAACAAAGATATTACAAAACTCAACGCAACGCTTTATCTTTTGTCTATTTAATGAAGAGAATAGAGATCCTTTTATTGAAGTTTAAAAAAACTGACACGTGCTTTCGGAAGGTTATCGCTAAGCCAACATAGCTATCTGGCGGCTTATCAATTGTCACGAACCGTAATGTCTCGCCGATTAAGTGTGTCCAACATCGGCTGAATATATTGGGAATGTTTAGTATTTGCAGCCTCCTATTTGGCGATCGATAACGCCTCGAGAATATTTACAAGAGGGCCCAAATATGTTTGCGTAGGTTAGGCGTTGGGGGTACGGCGCGCGATTATTATCGCGACGTGTGGTTTTAGTATGCGAAGTGTGTGCGCGCGCGCCGCTTGACGCCAGTTGTCCTGGCGACGCGGCTGCGCAGCCGACACTCCCTGCCGCCGCGCGAGGACTCTACTTGTACGATTTAGTGCTTTTCAGCGCGCACTGGAGGCCTGAGTGCAGTTCTGTGCAATGTTACACGTTTCGTTCGCGCGTTTGTGATTTTCGAACTTTGCTATGAAGGACAAAGTGGAGACAATGGATACGACTATGAGTAAGTTTGTGTGATGTATTATTATTATTTTTTTTGGTTTGATTTGCTCATAATTGTTTTACATTTAATAATGTTAATAAATAAATAATAAGTTAATTTATTGTGATAGTGAATTTAAAAATACAGTTCAGAATATAGAACAATTGTACCGAATATGTAAAAAGTTTTGCAGAACAACGCGTTGTCAAGTTATTCTTAGTGAGCGACACTTATCTGCGGGTGGTTCATTGTGTCTTTACATTAGTTATTCTTACTAATGATAGTAATTATAGTAATATGATAATTGTTGGAGTTTTGACGGTACTTAAATACTATATTATCTAACCATTTAAAAACTTACATGAGCTTCACTCATGTTGTTTAATTTAAGCGGTATGGATAAACCTACTATAGCAGTAAACTATACAATTGAATCGAAGAGCTTTAATAGCAACCAGCCGTTGTGCCTCCAAATATTTAACGTGAAGGACGTTAAATATTTGGACAATGAAATAGTACAAAATACAGCATCGCCAGTCGGCACCCAGACGTCACACTTGGTAACTCGAAGATGTCCAAACCCGGCCAAAATCAATGTCAAAGAGACACTGCCTCGCTTCATTACCGGAGCGATTCGACAATTAAAACTTTGTGGGCTACAGGATTCTGTTCCTTATGCTTTTAAAAGTAAAGTTTGCGTCCAAAAAGTCCGAGTGCATCTACATTGTCTGTTAAGCGCACATTATTTATGCAGGTCGACGCGCATGGCTGAATAAACATAGCATAATTTACATGCATCGAAGTGGCTCCCGTAATGTACTCGCGCGCAGAATATCAATGCGTAAACGCCTAGTATTATTCTGTGTTCTCGGTAAAGGATCGCTCCCACAGATCAAGACGTTTACTTAACCGCCGTACATTGTCACGGCGCAGAGTTTTATGTCATCCCGTCGGTAGCTGTGGCGAATTATCAGAAAAGAACGAGATTTTTATATTGTATTAGCGGCCCGCTCGCAACTTCGTTCACTTGAGAAAATCCTTTTAGACCACATTAGACAAACCTTGTACTCACTATGACAAACACAACAAAAAATAAATCAGCCAAATCGATCGAGCCATTCTTAAGTGATGCTATGACATACATTTGGCAATTGATTTTTATTTATATACTTACCTATATATAGAAGATTATAACCAGCGTCTCCAGGTTATCTAATGCGATACTTTTCGTCATTCGATCACGTTATTGAAACCGAAATTTGTAAGACATTGGAGCAGCGCTTCCCAAAGCGCCTATTCATTTAACATTCTAACATGTTAACAAAAACAAGAATTTGTTCGGCTCTGCAACTTACCTCACCTGTCGCCAGAAGCCAGGAGGAGCTGCTACAATGCCATACAAACTTTTACTTTTGTTAAAATTATCGAATAATGAATAAAATTCGCATTCTGCACTCTGCTCTGGTGACAAACCAGATGGTCAAAATTTTGCCATAAATGAATTCTCGTTCTTGTTAAATGGTCTACATAATACAGTAACACCTTTTTCCCTTAGACTTCCTGCCACTTGCTTCGATTCTTACATACCTCTTTCACTTCGTGTTCTCTTATTAATTTCTTCATACTTGCTCGTCGGTTAAATGGTTTAATGGCTAATAAAACTCGCAATAGGCACCTAAAGCGTGGACAATGTGCCCAGTTTTACTTCAGCAATTCCTACGGCCGGGAAACGTCCATTTAGAAATTGGCACAAAGCCGGAAGCTGTGGACGTCCGTCGTAGGTTCCTACAATAACTTTTGTTTACGAAGTAGCATTTCAGCATGTTCTAAACGTTAGGTCTCTGTGGTTTTTAGGACATCTAGATACCTTTATGTAGTTCTGCTAAATAATCACTTAACTATTATTCTTATACGTTTTTTATAGTTGACAAAAACTTTATACATTGAAATGAAGTATCTAATATTATGCGGATTTAAATAAAGACTTTTTCTTCGCTGCGTTTAATTTAATAAGATAATCGCGAGTAGATCCTATGCTATAACCCTATGTTGGGGGACTAAAACTTGGGTTTAAATGCTAGTAGAGCATTTCAACCCTAAGCGTAACAAGTAGGGAGATTGTTAATACAGATATACTTTAAACTGTATCAATATTAACCCTCATTTCGCTAGCAGTGGTACGTTTATAGACTAATTAATTATTTACACGGTTATATCACCAATTACAATCTGAATGATGATGAAATAACAAAGCTTTTATTTTACTACTTCTCTTTTAACCACTTTAGGTAATACATATAGGCACATGTTTAACCACTTTCCAAAGGTTCCCTATCCATTTGCTTAACATTTTAAGACATATTATAACATGGCATATTTAATTATATTTACGCATAACAGCTTACGCATATTTTTTAAAGCATAATGTCTCTTAATTATGATTAATAATAATGTTTAAGCATGACCTGCTCAAGCATACATTTGTTAACGCATAATTATATTAAAACATAAAAGGCATAATAAATACCTACGCCTACGCATAACGAAATGTTAGTACACTAATACACATTTTTAATTCTGAAAATCAGCGTTGCAGTTTGTTGAAGCTGCAACTTATGTTGAGAGGAGTCCAGTTCGTCGTAGCATTTTAATTTTAACTTTATACATACATACATATGTACATACATACATCACGCCTTTTTCCCGGAGGGGTAGGCAGAGACCACCTCCTTCTACTTGCTGCGATCCTTTCAGAATTTTAACTTTATGTTTTAGTTTTATTGTTAGAACGCCGAATAAATATTTTAAAGTTGTAATTTAATCCTTTAAATAAAGTGAAATGTACTTAGTTACAAATGGAAAATATACTGCATACCTTTATAACTAAAAAGGGCGGAATCAAATTAAATGTGAATTGTTTCACATTTAATTTGATTCCGTATATGCATATGTTTTGATAATATTTCATGTTGTTGCACACAATCGTGAACCAAATGCACTTAGAGAAAAGGTTAATTTTATATATTGTTATATGTATGTAAAACATATTGGCGGCTTAGGCTTAGGCCCGCCGCTCCTTAAACTATTATTAAAAATACGAACGTAAAAATAACTTAAATTTGTATCCGTTATTCCTATTGATTTTATGCCTAAATACTGCTAGGCTAATATTCATTATGCCTAGTAACATTATACGAATGAAAATTATGACAAAACAAATTGACTATGTGACAAAAATAATAATGGCAATTTATTATTATACCAAAAAAAAATTGGCCAAAATAGTTATGCCAAAGTATATTAGGAAAAAAAACATGCGAAAAGAAGGGATCCCCTTTCCCCAAATAAACCAAAACAATGAACATTAAAATCACATTTTCCTTTGTTACTGTGTATGTTTTCACACATAGTCCCATTGCTTTGTCACCTAAGTAAGGCACGATAATTATCCATTTGTGTTCACATCAACTAATTAAATTAAATGATAGATAATGTGTTCTTTTTCGTATAGGTAACATAGCACGAGCGTTGTACGAACATTGTCTTATCGCATAGAGTTCAAAATTGAACGGCAGGGTGGATGTCCTGCTAACGACCGATACTCCTATTGTCAAAGTTAACGAGCGGTGGTCCTGCTTATCGGTGATATAACTGATTTATAACTTTGTTTGTAGAATCGTAGTAGAGACAACGAGAGTCAACGTCGCTCGTATCTCTTGACCGCATTCAAGGATCATTCGAGACGGAAAATCGCTTTCAGGGGTCGTTTAATATTAAAATAGACTTTAAAACGATTGAATTCCTATTATTATATACATCATATAATTGGAAATAATTATGAAGGTGAAAGAATGGATGTTTGTTTATTTGTCTTCAATTACTCTTAAACGGATGAATGGATATGAATGTTTGTTACAGTAGAATAGTTAATAGATTAATGCATAGAATATATTTACCCTGGGAAATTTGCTTATATATAAAAATATTCTGCCGGCTTCGATTCTCGGTTGCATTTAATTGATATTATTGAACTCAACTTTTAATCGGCTAAATAGCTTCTTAGAAGAAAATTCCTTATCTCTTTTAGTTTCATACTTACTCATACCAACCGATTTAGATTACTCATACTCTGTATCTTCGACCTACTTATGTTAATACGGAACTCAATTAATAATTTTTGCAGTATATAAAAAACAGAATTTATGCCTCAATGAATGATTTATTATGAACCGTCTGACTGTTCCCTGGGAAAAAGAAGGCGCTTTATTTTGATAGTATGAATCATGGACGAATCTTGGCAGCAGGTCGCGGGTTTGATTCACAACAGATTTTATTTACATTTGCTTATATACATACAAATGTTTGTTTTCATTTCATTCGAATTGGGATAATAGTTTCTAAGAACATCTTAATATTTTATGATTTTCATTTTTCCTGTTAATGAATTTACTCATCATAACATACCTAATGAAATGTAAGTACTGTCAACAGGATGCTTTTATTTTATTATCTAGTTGTCTTTGTTATATTTAAAGAAGCATTTTCCCACTTAATTTGTATAATTGACGTGGCCTACTTTACTGTATGAAACATTTCCGGTTTGCCTCTACTGGCCGTTCAGTTAAGATAATTAAGTTGGCTACAGTTCTGTAGAACTTCTATAGAACTTTGTTAGTAAGTTATATGCCTATAGATAGGTGTAGCAAGCTTCTGAGTTCTCAAACTCATTGCATTTGCAGTTAATAGAAAATTAACGAAAATGGAATTTTATTACGCTGAACGACGTCGTTTCGTAGTCTAGTCAAGAATGTTTATTTGAAGATTTGGAATACTAAAAAACCCTTCAAAACTCTTTTTAGGGTTCCGTAGCCAAATGGCAAAAAACCGAACCCTTATGGATTCGTCATGTCGGTCTGACTGTCTGTCTGTCCGTCCGTATGTCACAGCCACTTTTTTCCGAAATTATGAGAACTATACTGTTGAAACTTGGTAAGTAGATGTATTCTGTGAACCGCATTAAGATTTTCACACAAAAATAGAAAAAAAACAATAAATTTTCTGGGTTCCCCATACTTAGAACTGAAACTCAAATTTTTTTTTTCATCAAACCCATACGTGTGGGATATCTATGGATAGGTCTTCAAAAATGATATTGAAGTTTCTAATATCATTTTTTTCTAAACTGAATAGTTTACGCGAGAGACACTTCTAAGGTGGTAAAATGTGTGTCCCCCTGTTACTTCTAAAATAAGAGAATGATAAAACTAAAAAAAATATATGATGTACATTACCATGCAAACTTTCACCGAAAATTAGTTTGAACGAGATCTAGTAAGTAGTTTTTTTTTAATAAAATTTTATCTTCTAACTATATTGTGATCGCAAAATTCAAAATAATATAATAATTGTTAAACAAAATATTTTTTTTTATTGAAAATTAACTTTTACAAGTGTTTTATGAATGTCAATTCAAAGCCATGACTTCGTAAACCCTAAGGTGGAGACCTTGTACCGAGAAGAAGCCGCAAGAAACTTGGCAAGGGCTGTTTCTTTCTCCTGTAGTGTTACAATACAAGTTTATTAAAAAAAGCCAATAACTATATCAAATTCATAACATTAATTTGCACTATTGTGTATGTACAACATATCCATACATTTTTGTCATAAGCACCATTTACTTCGTCAACATTTTCAAGACCTCTGTCAACTTTAAAGACAAGAGAGGTATCATCCGCAAATAGTACTATCTCACACAGGTCTGTAAAACAGTAAAGTAAGGAACGTCATTTATGTAAATAAGAAAAAGTAATGGTCCCAATATTGAGCCCTGGGGCACGCCCATAGTTATGGGTGCTCCAGAAGACTCGGTGCCGTTAATCACATTTTTATGGATTCTATCCAATAAGTATGATTGAATGAGGCTAAGCGATATTTTTGAGACACCATAATGCTCTAGTTTCTTAATTAAAGTTTTGTGACTGACACAATCAAATGCCTTTGAGAGATCACAAAAAATACCTATAGCATCCTGTTTACTCTCCCAAGCATCAAAAAATGTGTTTAAGAAGCGCACCTCCAGCATCTGTAGTGGATCTAGTAAAACCAAACTGTTTTTCTTGAAATAGTTTATTAATTGAAGTTAGAGAGTTATTGACTATAGGTATATAATTTTTTCAAAGATTTTACTAAGTGTTGGAAGTATAGAAATTGGTCTAAAGTGAGTGGGGTTGCTTTTGTCATCAGCTTTGAACAAAGGAATTATTTTGCGATGTTTCATGAAATTTGGAAAAGTACCTTCTTCAAGAAATATTGGCCATATGAGGAGCTAAGCAAACAAGAGATACCCCAAAGATCTTCTGTACTTTTAATATTCATTTCTTTAAAAGATTTTTAAATTGTGTCACTGTTTATATGTCTAAAACTAAAAGTGGATTTGCACTCATCAACACTTGATCCTAGGAGAGCGACTGTACCTCCTACATATATCGAAAATTTATTCATAAATTTTTGACGACCTCCGTAGCCGAGTGGCTTGCACACCGGATTTTGGGCGGCGCTAACTCTGAGGTCCCGGGTTCGATTTCCGGACGGATCAATGCCGAAAACGAACTTTTCGTTATTGTGTCGGGTCTGGGTGGTTGTGGTACCGTCGTTGTTTCTGATTTCCATGAAACGAGTGCTTTAGCTACTTATCTTGGGATCAGAAGAATGTATGCGATGTTGTCTTAAATATTTTAAATACTCATCGGTGCGCGCAGTGTGCTTAAATAGATAAATACACAAGAGATACAAGCTACAGAGAAAGGGTTAAAATTAAAAATCATTCAACTATCGAAATGTGTTAGCGATTCATTCACGAACTAAAAAGGTATTGCATTGCACACTGACCTATTTCGGCAGCGCTGTAGAATCAATACTACCCGTCAACAGGTGAACTGTAGCAAACAAAAGGCACCATTGCCTAATCCTTTTCCTCTCTGATCTAAAGCTGAGGCCTGTCAGCGGTTGTTTAGAAGGAAGTGAATTGTTTCAGGAGGCGCGGTGTGTAACCAACGGCACTGCTATACCTAACCTACCGAGATATCTCTTTCCATCGCAGTCTTTCTACAAACGTTGACTAAGGCTTCCTTAGTTAGCGCGCAATGAAGTAGAAACACGCTTTCCGAGTCGCAAGGCTCGTGGTCGAGGCCTTAACCAACTTGTTAACAAGAGCCAATTTGCGTTTCTGATAATAATGATGAGATGAAGTAACGCTTCACTCGTAATATTTATTATGTTCAAGTAATTCGTCTGTGATAGACTTTTTCGAGAATATTTTTTAGTTATAGACGATTTCAGTTGACTTAGCTTAGCACGAGCTTTCATCAAAATTATTACGAATAGAGTAGCGATTACCGACTCTCTCTTATAAATAAAAAAGACAAAAAAATGACAAAAAAAAAAACATTATCAAGTATCTACCTATAAACATTTTTAAATTATTACATCTGTTCGAGAACTTTATATGTGCAAATAGTCACCAGTGACTTATAGGTAAGTAATACGATTGAGAGGCACTCGTGCGTGATATCATATATCTACAACTTCATGGATATCATAGTGTGAGAATTATTATCACCGCCCGGTTCATACATCGTATCGCAACGCAACCCCCGCTAAGCGTCATAAATAGTGATGTTGATGAACAACAATAATTAATTCCAGAATCACTTTATTATTTACGTCTATAAATCATAATTAATTGATAGGACCTAAACACTTTCTGTTACCTAAGTTGTGGTATTAAACACTCAATTGATTAATAATTTACATTTTGTTTGTTTGTTTGTTTGGTTGAACGCGCTAATCTCAGGAACTACTAGTTCGAATTGAAATAAAATATTTGTCTTGAATAGTCCATTTATTGAGGATGGCTATAGGCTATATTACATCACGCTATGACTAATAGGAGTGAAGCAGCAATGAAAAATGTTGCAAAAACGGGAAATAACGAGGGAGAAACCGCGGGGCACAGTTCGTTAAAAAAAAAGAGTATCGTTTTGATAAGTGCTAAAAATGTCTCCTATGTATTGACTACCCAGTCAACTCGTCAACTACAGTATTCTTTGAAAAGACGTCTGTCTTGTCAATTGTTAGCTCTGAACTTTACTTATGCTTTATGGTTATGCTCATGTCTATCCATCCAAAACGAATTATCCTAAAATAAATAACGCTAAAGAATTTTGGATACGAATTCTATACTTCTTCTGCCCATATTACCATTTACTCTCAGTTCAAAGAACCACTGAACTGAAAACTGAGCGCGATTGCACCTGCTCGCGCGTCCCGATTGGCTACGTTCGCCGGATACCTTGGTACAGCCAACACCAAAGTATCTAAACGAACTATCTATATTTATAGGCTAAGCGCAATCATGATGTTCATTCCGCCCGTGTTTCATTACTCCACAATAAGGTTTGCGCACTAGAGTTTAAAATTAAACTGATTTTGTTTTTTTTGTAAAGAATTTGCTGACCGGGCTTTTTTGAGGCGGCGAGAAACTTAAAGGATTCCTCATGCCGTGTGAAACGAAGCACCTTCGGAGGTTTTCTAGAGGGAACGGCATCACGTACTAGTGCGTGTCCCCGTACCTACTAGATTCTCCGAGGGGTTCGGATCTGATCACAGTCAATTTAGAATACTAAATTGACTACTACTAAACTACTAAACAACGCAAACGCGCCAACGACCTCCTAACACCACTTGGTAGTGTTAGTAAAGTAATGACTTTATTACTTTTGAGTAGACTGTACTATTTAAACACTCGATGAGGTACGTAAATTATTTCATTGGCTTTGATAATTTATTTTACAGCCGTTATGTGATTAAGCCGCGCTTTCAACTTCAACATTAACGCTACGATCGTTGTATCGATTTTGTAACGGGACTAACGAGGTGATATAAAACATCAGTTACGTGCTACGACTAGGTATAAGTTTGCAATTTTTCCACTGTATTTTATATAAATATATAATTCAGCTTAAGTTTAGCAATTAACACTTAAAAATAAAAAGTAAACATTTGCTACAGATGTTAGAATTTTATCTCTGAAAGAATAAAGTATCACTGTAATAAATCTTTATCAGCATACTGATGGACCATACCTACACTACTTAGATAATTATCTTGAACGGTTTAGGTAGCGTAAGCCGATGACGCGTTAGAACGGTAAAAATTTTAATCGGATTGATTAGCTAAAACCTTAGGCTAAAACAGTCACAAAATAGAGCGGTATTCTAAGACATACTGTCGTTTTGTGTACGTAAACAAACCTTGAAAGACGCTTTATCAATAAAAAAAAACCGCAACAAAATAATCCGTGCAGTAGTTCCTAAGATTAGCCCGTACTAACAGACAAAAATACGCGTTCCGGGACCTTCTTTTAATTTATGAACTACATGAATTTTCATACATTAATGATATAGGGATATATATCCATATCAATATATCAATATATCAAACTTACATCAAAAGGAGCCAGTTTCATCGTGGTCTCATGACTTCGTTATGAGTGTCATAATATAGGATGTCCTTATTTTTTATCTATCGAGGCGCCCGGTCTGCGAGTGCTGATGTTAGCAACTTTCGCAAAGGCCGGTCATCGGATGTATCATCTCGAGCTCCTCCGTGCTTCGGAAGACACGTACAGCCGTTGGTCCCGGCTGCATTAGTAGTCGTTAACAACCACCAATCCGCGTGGTGGTTTATGGCCCATTCTCCCTATTCATCCATAGGGAAGGCTCGTGCCCGCTGCTGAGTGGGGACATAAAATGAGCTGATGATGATGATGACGATGATGATTTTTTATCTTCTTTATATTTTTAACGCTCGAAATCAAGTCATGAACAAAATATTGGCTATTTGACACATACCTACTCGTAATAGGAAACTGGTATTAATCTGAAAATAATGATAACGCATTTCGTAGCTACGAGATACTCGGAGATAAACGATATTTAAAATACTTCGATTATGTTTTGTATTTTTCATTATTTACCAACTGTTTTGGTATGGTACCTACACGTATTTTTTTTTCTGTCTAATAAATACATTTTCTTATTTTTTTTTTTATATTGACACGTCATAGTGACCACAAAATAATGAGAGCGCTCCTCACCGTGGAACAAGCACGGTAACAAGCGCACCCATTCATGACGGCCTGCATAAATGTCGTTTCACGCCCCGCTTAAAAGACCCGGGACTATAGGAGCTGGGAAACACATGCGCCGGCAAAGAATTCCAAAGCCGAATGGTCTTACAGAGGAACGACTATACTTACAAATCAATTATTATTATGTACCTTTGTAAGGGAACAACTAGGGCTGATGATAAACTCCTATATTGTTATTCATAATGTTTATAAAACATGTTTCAAATGTTACGTTCATGCAAATGTACCTACATAGCCTCACGGCGGCAGTTTGCAAGGGGTAGGCAAGGCAGGGAGGACAGATTTCCAATTGCTAGACTGGATCAATACAACGTCCCGCGCCCCGTTTACATCCATCAGTTTTCATAGGTTCCATTTAGCCGATTCTGTCGTGTAGTGGTTAGGCCACCGGGGTCAACCCAAGGGTTCCGGGTTATATTTTCAGCGGATACCTTAAGAAACAACAACAATTAGACAATTAGAGATAAGTTGCTCAGCTTGTTCTTCGCTTATTTTCATTCATATCTTCACTTAGTTTCAGGCGAGAAAAATGTCAAAAGCATTGTGGAACAAAATTATTGAAAAATACCTACATTTAAAGTAATATTACTATTTTCCGGACCCCTATTTTTTTATTCAAATGTTTTACTTAATTCGTTTTTAGAAAATATTTAAAAATGTAAATTTAAATGAGTAAAAATAAATAAAGGAATAATAATAATAAACTTTCCTACACACACCAATTATCTAGCCCGTCCTAACAGACAAAAAAAAAGTAAACTAAAAGTATCCTACAAGCCCCTAGTCTGTCGAAACTCCACATTATGGTACGTAACAATTGATTTAACCATTGTTATACGTTATGGAAAGACGAGTGTACACACTATCCTACTGCTGGACAAGGGCTTCCATCATTGAAAT
The DNA here is from genome assembly GCA_963082485.1 of Eudonia mercurella. Taxonomy (NCBI): domain Eukaryota; kingdom Metazoa; phylum Arthropoda; class Insecta; order Lepidoptera; family Crambidae; genus Eudonia; species Eudonia mercurella. The sequence continues at coordinate 12,049,439 of OY720032.1, read as the reverse complement.
GAAACCATCGCTACAATTCAAATGCGGCTTAGTGATTACTAACCCGAGCTTTGCATCCGAAAAACATTTGCCTTTGCCTTACCTGGGAATGGAACCCAACCCAGGACCTTTAGGAAATCAGGCCGAGCGTTTTGTCACTCGGCGACTGTAAAAAACAGTGTAAAGGGTTCGAAATTAGTAAATTAGTAAATTAATTTGCAAATTGGTAAATGTAAATGAATCGTTAGTAATTTCGTAAAAAGTGTTTCATTTCAATTGAGCATATTTTTCTAACTGTTACCTACTGAAATGGATACCAGTACACACTCGAGAACGTGGTCTTGCGTAACATCAATAAAATTATAACTTGAGCTTCCGTCGATAAAAATAGGCCCGAGAAGCGTGCTCTGAGGGCTAAGTTTAGTGAGAGGTTGTAACCAACCCTCTCACAAGCGCACATTTTATTGAGTCCACCGTATTAAGGGTTATGGGTACTTAAAAACTTATTTTAGAGCCCTTATTACTTCGGCACAGCACTCTCTTTTTGTGAGGCAATATTGGTCAAATACTCTTGAAACTCCATCATTAAAGTGCGATGAAATTAAATGCAAATTAGGTCCTGAACTCGATAGTTTCTTTTTTTTATTAATCTAAACATTGATTAGATCCAGCCCACGAAGGTGATCCAGCCTGCGTAATGATCTTTGGTGTTAACCTTTTCACTGTCAGAGGGATGTATATTCCCACCACATTTTGAACTTTATTTGATTGAGATAAGATTGAAAACCAATGAAAAATTCAAACATGTTCTATCTGTTAAAGGGTTAAGTGACATTGTCTACGGGGGAATGGAATGCCTTGCGTTAGTACGTCTATATAGGCTAATGCTGATGAATTTCTATTAACAAAGCTTATGATACTAAAGTTGCTTCCCTTTGCAAAGCTAAAGTAATTGGCTACTCTATATCTCTATTCAATGAACGTTTGTAGAAAATAGATAAATGTCTTGAATAGAGAAAAGCAACTTCGTTAAAATGTAACGCTTCATGCACTCTTTCTTAGTTTTCCATTTTACAATCGTTTCGTATTCTTATTTACGACAGTCACGGAGACATATTGTGGAATAATTTTCTTGGAATGAAACACTTTTAGACACTTTTAGTCACGTTAAATTTTTTCATTCTATTCGATCATTGGACCACGGATCCTGTAGTGTATAGGGTTCGAAGCTAAACATAAGTAGATTTAAACTGTTTCTTTTTCAATGCGTACGAAAGTAATGTTCAGGTTAGTTCTATAAAAAAAATGTGACATTATTGCAGTTTTTTATTGTTATGGAATACAATAAAAACATTGAACTTGCATGGATTATAATTTAAACTGGCACAACGCACCAAGCAACGGTGTCGCATTCATTCTGCGCCCGTTGCATCTAATCGGGCATAGTTATTCCGAGCGACGCCATACACGTTTGTCTATTTAGGAAACGGATATTACATTTACTCGGGTCTTCATTTGGCGGCGGCCAGAGGTGGGTAAGTATAAATCCGTATGAGTTTCCGGCGCGCGCGGTGCATAGCATATTTTGTGAGCCGCGCCGCTGCGTATGCGCAGCGGTGGCTGCAATAAAAAGTTTTACGGCCTACGTATGTTTTCATTCATGTTTGTCGAAGGGAATATATGGAAGTGTGTTTTTGGGACGTCTGTATATACATATTTTTTGTGTGCTCGAATAGTGGGTTCACTTTTACTTGCTCGGAAGGATGTGGCAGATGGCATCCGACTTTTTTATAGAAAATACGAGTAGTAAAGATATTGTAATGTTTTTTTAACTTTAATTCAGAAACATGTGTCCTTATATGTTTTTATGTCATATATACTTTTGACGCTAGATTTACAAGCCGCCTATGGATTATCATATAATTTAGAATTTTATTATTTTCATTATATTATTATTTATTATTTTAATACAGAATATTTGAGCAATTTTTAGGTACCGATGTTGTTGTCGATTTGTCCATAGTTAGGTATATATTTATGCTTCTGCTTGGCACTACCGGACTGAACAAGGATAAATATAAAACCTAGTTTTCATCCATGCCAAACTCTTTTGCGTTTCAACTATTTCACGTTTAAATTACAAAAACAAAGGAATATCGCTTTAAAAGGGTAGTCTGCAGTTCCATTAAGTTGGTATCTAATTTTAAAACGCATTACACTTGTTATTCACTGAGTTACAGTTGAATTAATTGACTCGAGTGCTTTGTAAGTAATGGCGTTCAGGAATGTCGGGTGAAGTGGATTTTCCACGCAATAATTGCAGCATAAATAGAGGTTGATATGAATTTATTTAATATAAATCAAGAGCAGCGGCAAACAAATGTCATTAGTGCTTATATCTGTATAAAGTTAAAGGATAAGCCGACAAATCGATATGAGACGAAGAACACCTATTACCTAATATAATATTTTTATTTTTATTTTTCAGTGCTAATTGCTGCACTTAAGCTGAATTAAATATTTTTCCACTATATTTTATAAATATTTAATTCAGCTTAAGTGCAGCAATTGGCACTTAAAAATTAAAATTATTTGATAACACAATGCTATAGTAAAGTATTTCATCTGTAAAGATGAATCTGCATAGCCGATCGGTTTCAATAACCGTTGGATAGATGGCACTACTGCCGATAAAAAGCAGTCAAAATCAAGCAGGAAAAAAAAATCAGTCAGCCTTCCCGGTAGCATAATGGTCAGTGCAGCCGCCCGGATTGCGGAAGACCCAGGTTCGAGTCCTGGCTGGGTCGGGTAGGCATTAATTTTTTTCCCTATACATATTATAAATATCTAATATACTTAATATATTCATATTTATGCGAAGTTAACAATCTTGTGCTGAGTGCAAGTTTATTCTTCATTCAATCAAAATCATAATTAGAATAAACTTAGGTACATATATTTGCTAAGAATACGGTTGCTACTATGTTAACGAAAACGAGTTTTTTTTTATGGCATTAAAGCAACACCTGTGACAAACGAAGTGAGTTTCAATTTTGCCATAAAAAATTTCATTGTTGTTAACGTGATTGAATGGTAAATAAAATTCGTCCTCGGCACTCTGAAGTTATGTTATACTTACCTACGTTTTATCTTTATTCATTTTATACAAAACAAGGAATAACATTAGGTACATGTTTATATATCTAATCGTAGACTTGTATGTAATATTATTGTCCTCAAGTAAGCGGGACATATAAATGCGGAAGGACCGTTTGATAAGACTTCGGAGATTTATGTAAGAATGGTTCGTTTAAATTTCCAGTGAACTTCAGGCCAGACTATTAACCCTTATCCTATATCAACTGACTGACGTCGTTCATGTCTTGATTATCCCTCGACTACACATCCTATCTGAGTAGCTCGCATATATATTTCAATGGCTATTCATTCTTGATTGACATTTCGGTTGCAAGAGCTCTTGAGAGATAATATTTCCATTAGTATCTGTTGATAGATATAACAGAGTATATCCGTTATACTTAGGAATCTGAAAGTTAATGACTTTACTTTGTTAGGCCTTTTTTCCGAGCGTTCAAGTTCGGATATTGTTTTCAAAGCCGATGCCAAAGGCAACTTTGTTATAAGAAATTATCATTTTCTTTCTCGGAAACTTGGAGAATGTTCGCGAAGCTTTTGTTCATTAATTTTGTAAGCGTTTATAATTTCGTTTCATTTTGTTTTGGCTCTGTGGCCGTCTGACAACGCTCGGCCCTACAAACGGAGGTCCTGGGTTTAATTCCCAGGTCGGGCAAATTGTGTTTCGGATCCTTTACCTATCCAATACACAGCCCGGGTAATATATGATCACCAATCCGAATTTGAGGAGCTCGATGGCGCAGTGGTTAACGCGCCCGGTCTGCGAGTGCTGAGGTTAAGCAACTTTCGCAAAGGCCGGTCATCGGATGGGTGACCAAAAATTTATCATCTCGAGCTCCTCCGTGCTTCGGAAGGCACGTTAAGCCTTTGGTCCCGGCTGCATTAGCAGTCGTTAACAACCACCAACCCGCACTGGGCCCGCGTGGTGGTTTATGGCCCGTTCTCCCTATCCATCCATAGGGAAGGCTCGTGCCCCAGCAGTTGGGACATAAATGAGCTGATGATGATGATGATGAATCCGAATTTGCCAAGGGTGGTGCTGGTGTTAACCATTGGTGCTACCAATGTTTGTGGTCTGACCATTCATTGTAGCGATGACTTCATTTTAAAAATGGATTTAAATTTTAAAGATGGCTGCTGGGCAGCTATGGTTCAGTATATAGTTTTATACAAGCTATTAACATAATATTTTTCTGTTTTTTTTTTTGCAGAAATGGAAGATATAGCGATACTCTGGAGCTCGGCCTCCCCTGAGAGTGCGTTATGGTCCGACTACCTTGTCGCCAGCTTCGACAAAATTATGTCACAGCGAGCGAGGCACCACTATAGGTAATACAATTACTCCAATTCACAGATGGTATCAAGAATTGACTTTCGATCTCTTTTAGCCCTGGGGAAGGATCCAATCTGATTGGATTGGATTCCAAGAAGCGCTTCAAGTGAATACGTTTTATTGATTTATAATAAGCGAACGAGGACGCAAGCTCGCGTTTCCCGAGAGCTAATGGAAAAAAGATTAACGCGCTAAGTAAAATTTAAAATCTTGGAAGGATTATGTGACGGCTTCAGCTTCATCACAACTATGAGTTACGATCGCACGAGTAAATGTTAGTGTATTTTTAGTAGGTACATTATTTTCGGGGCTTTGGTAATGTTGTTTTTCGCCTATAATGAAAATACAATTGTGATTACTTTAAGCTATAATTTAAACGGTGGTTTTCGGTAAGTATATATATTTTTTAAACTACTGCTTAGGTATATTCTTTCAGCTCTTCGGAAGTCATTCTTCCTATTTTGATATCTTTTCAAGACATAATCATGCATGACTGCCATGTTTTCAATCAAAAGCTTTAGAAATCCTCTTTAGATTTAAAAAAAACCGTTCTTACAGACAGGTAGCCTATGCTGAGCACCTCCAGTAGGTACTATGCAAGTACGGCTGGTGAGTCGTGGTTTAAGCCCTCCTAGCAAACTACCACCACCTTGTACTGTACTTGTTTTATTTTTACTTCTAGTTGTAGGTATAAATAATAGTTCTTAAGTTACGTTCAGACTATATGACAAAACGTGTTATTTAGCATAGTTATGCAGCATGTTATATTAAGGTTCGCGCACATTATGTCGGACCGCAGCAGGTCGGGTCGCACCGTCGCGCGTCGCAGCGCAAAAATCCGCTCAAATCGCTGAAATGTATTTTATACTAGTGGACCCGGCGGACTTCGTACCGCTTTGACAGTTTCCATTCATTCCCGTCTATCTAATCCTATGTGTTAATCTAGGTTATAAACTACATATCTGTATGCCGAATTTCATCCAAATCCATTCAGTAGTTTTTACGTGAAAAAGTAACAAAGATCCATCCATCCATACTTACAAACTTTCGCGTTTATAATATTAGTAGGATGAACTATCGCACACTATGCCGGGGCGCAGCGGGCAGCATATTCCGCCGCGGATTTCGGTTGCGGCCAATGCGGCCCGCCTCGCCGCGACACAGTGTACTATAACAACATATAAAAAAAAAGAAAGTTCTTCGTCAGAGCTATCCATAACGTACAGTTGCACACAATGTCTGGTAGTACACTGTATTCAAAATCCGTCAATACACTGCGACCCGGCCTGTTACTAATGTGTTATGTAAGCATTTTGCGCTGCGCTGCAGCCCGCTCCGCCCCGCTGCTGCGGCCCGACATAATGTGTGCGAACCTTTAGTGTGGACGATAAATGTCAAAAATAAAACAACCAATACTTATTGTTATATAGGTAGCATAGTTATGTAACATGTTACTTAATGTGACATGTTGAAAAGATGAAAGATAAAAGAAAGATGTTGCAGTGCGCTGTATCTTTTCAGGGTTACACCGGTGACAGTAGAAGAGATAATGTCAAGCGACTCGCAAGAGAAACTGGAGAAGCTGGCGAAGGCACAGCTGCAGATCGTGATCCTTTGCCCGAACCTGGCTTCCAAGATGGCGGACCTGAAGAAGGACGGCAACTGCGAGGGTCTGTTCAAGGTGGACAAGGTGCTGGTCATGCTGCTTGGTGTTGAAAAGAACCACGTGGTAGCGAACCATTGCGAAGGTAACTAAACCGCTTATTATGAAGGGGAATTTGTTAAATTGTTAAAAGCTTTCTTTACTATGTATTCTAGCCTCATCATAGTAGTCACAAATGTTAATTCTATACTTGACACACTATTTACTCCTAATACCCTTCGCAGACTACCCAACCATAGACCAGTGGCCGATGATGAGCGTGCGGGAGAAGGATACGTCGTTCGTGGACACGTTCCTGACAGCTGCGGTGGGCATCCTCAGGACCAAGGATTGCAAGGATACCGCCACTGACAGGACCAGCTTCTCTATTGTGCCGAAGAAAGTTAAAATCGTAAGTGATTTTTATTTATTTAGAGATTTACAGCATTAAGTAGGTTTAACTAGAATCAGACTGTATTATAATGACTAAAATTACAAAGATACTTATATTAAGACTAGCTGACCCGGCGGACTTGGTACTGCTTTGACAGTTTCCATGACAACGAATCAAACAAATCATTTTGATGATCCTTCCCTTATAATACCTTTAAGAATATGTGTACAAAGTTTCATGATGATCGGTTGAGTAGTTTCTGCGTGAAAGCGTAACAAACAAACTCATATTCACATTTATAATATAAGTAAGGATTAAAAAATACAAATCTATTAACACTGCAACTTAACACCAACAAAAAAAAAATCCTAAGCAAAATTTATTTCTCACCAAAGTGTTGCTGATTGATTTGCTTGAATTTACTTATTCTTGTTGGAATAAGGATTACCTAAGTAGGGTAACTTTTTTACTTTAATCATTACAAGAGGGGTCAGCACCCCTTTTGATTACAAAATAATCAGTTTCCTTTAATCATTAATAATTGTTTAAATGCCATGCCAAAACACGGAACTCCGATTTAATTGTCAATTTAAAATCACATTGTCATACATGACCACCCAAACATATCACGTTTTAGTAACAAAACTAATGTGCCACATGACTAAAAATAAGAAATACTGTGGCTCAATTTAACCTACCAAGTACATTACATAACCAGCCTTATTAAAACTAAATAAAGTTGTATTTCGTGCGCAGGGTCAAAGTCGAGTAATAGCGCTCCTCAACGACCCCATTAGAGAGGAGGACAGCATTAAGATAATGGTGGACAAGAAAGGCGAGGTCATCCAGATACCTGCCTTCAAGAAGAGGAACCCTTACACACTGCAATTCGATATTCCAGGTGAGTGCACTATAGGTACTCACTCTATTAGATACTTATTGTGCAGACGGACGCCTGCATATCAGAACATCCAAAACTGTTAAATTTCTTCAATAAACGTATAACCACACGCCATAGACATAAAGTTCAAAGTATGTTGGAGAAAAATATAACAGATAAAGTGCCTTACAACAAATAAACAAAGAATAAGGTCCGAATAGTTATTCCGCGTTTTGTTCCTGTCATGTAAACGTCATTTCAAATTAGAGTAAAAGAGACAAAACACGGAATAACTATTCGGACTATATTCTTAGTTTATTTGTAAGACCCATAAAGTTTAGTATTTTTTCGAGGATTTTTTTTACAGTTTGTGCTGATGTGTATATTGCTGCTGTATTACATCAGGCAAATACCATCAATTGTTGATCTAAAAAGCTTTGTGGCTAGGCCCAGGATTATTTCCAAAGTTTAATTTAAGACCTTAAAAAAAGTATACGGACTTAACTCTGTAACTGCATTTTTAACAGACTTCAAAAAAAGGAGGAGGTTATCAATTCGGCTGTATTTTTTTTTATTTTTTTTTTTTATGTTTGTTACCTCATAACTCCGTCATTTATACACCGATTTGGAAAATTCTTTTTTCATTTGAAAGGATATACTTTCAGTTTGGTCTCATTTTTGTCGAAATCCAGTTCTGATGATGGAATCCTTAAGGAATTGAGGGAACTCCTCAAATATTGTATGCATAACTATAGCGATTTTGGTATTTTTAATTATCTAGATACTTAAAAATACCAATATCGCTAAAACTACGAAAATTATTCATTTTCGAAAAAATATGGCAAAGATTAAGTAAAAATAAGTTAATAAAAACATGCACTGTAAATAAGGAACCGCTCCTTTTTCCAGACTACTAAAAATAACCTAGTTGACACGTAAAAAATGGCACCTTAGGTCATTGTATTAAAAACATGAAATTCAAAATATAACTGTTTTGCATTCCAACAAAACAGGTATTATGTGTTGAATAAAACACACAGCGTTGGGTGAAGAAAGCTGATGTAAATTCGCCTTTAAATTCTCCATGGTTTTATACCTGCCTTTCTCACTCACCAGCATTGCAACTTTTAAAAAAGATGTTTACGACGTAACTTATCCTTGGTTACAATATTCCAGTAATGTTTTTTACTTAACCATATAAAAAGTAAAATGTAGGTTTATCCTGTTATCACACGGTTCTTTGTTAGAACTATCAAACGCTTGTGAGTTCGTGACATTGGTAGTTCGGCGGCATCCATATCAACCGTTATCCTTTGACCTAATGAGTAATGAATGTCGCTACACATACAAATTTGGGGCCAGTAATAAACACAAGGAATGTTTATGTTTCAAACGAGGATTTTCAACAAAGTATTTTATTGTTTTCTAAAGTTAACGGGAACACTACACTACACATTTAAATGAAACACTTTTACTAAACTAATGTACTTGGTTCTAGAAATATATAAATTCATTTGTTTTTTTTTTCGAAATAAATTTTTTTTTTTTTATTTTATAAAAAAGCAACACGTTTATTAACAAAACTATATATTATTTTATTGACGATTCACACCCTTTCTTAGGTCGCCGTGTAGTCACACATGGCTTAGGTCTTAGTCTCATACATACATAACTATTTGTAACTTCCTCAATATATTTTTAAATGAAAAATGAGCAAACTTATTATTTTATTATAGCATAGCATTTCCTGTACCGATAAATATAATGTTTACCTAGAAAAAAAAATAACATATAGGTACATTACAATTATATTTTTCTAGGTAAATATCATATTTATCGGTAGGTACAGGAAATGCTATACTTTGATAAAATTATATCTTGGCTCATATTTAAGCATTCTAGGTGCCAATTTTACTAGCGCGCGTTACACATGCGACTGATCTTCAACCTATCAATGAATAACGTATTTTTTCCAGAGTCCTGCTTGGAAGTATCAATGCTGGTGTGGGTTCGAGTCAGCAAGAACGGCCAGTCGTTGGGCAGGCGGCAGATCAAGTGCGAGAGCCGGCTGCGAGAGCTGGACCAGCTGCTGAGGGCCTCAGACCATCCTCTGGAGTTTATGTGCCAGGTACAAACATTAAGGCCAGCATAGACGATGGAGTCATCTAGTCAGTTTTCGGCGCTTACTTTTATGTAAAGATGTCTGCAAATCAACCTAACCAAAACTGACAAGTTTCTTCAATAAATGTTCAACCATATGCCATATATTTAAAGTTCAAAGTTTTTTGAAGAAATTTGACAGTTTGTCGGAGTCTGAAGTGCTGGCGACTTTGAAAAATATCACACACCGTACTTATGATTACACGGTCAACAACAAAAGTCAATGATTAAACGTACTATTAATGATACAGAGTATGTAGGTAAACCAGCGAACATTTACTTTGTTACACAACGTAACAAAAAGGTATGGTCAAAATGAAAAGATCCAAAGTGTATCCCATCTAGAACTTAGATGTGTTGTTATTAAGACATAATTATTAACTTTCACGTACAATGGTCCACTTTAAGGACTAAGTGCGGAAACCATCACCATTAACAATTATTAACATTAACTTGTCATGCAATGGTTAATGAAATATTTATATTAGTGAAGTGATGCACATCAGGCGCGTATAAGCAAGCAGCAGTGAGTGATCATAAATGTTAGTACACAGAGGTTACTAAACCACTATGGGTGAGACTTCTTTATTTTGATGTGACGTCACAATAGAAATACTAAATTAAAAATTGCATAACACATTAAAGTTAACAATCATGACTTTGTAACTCTGCATACAATATCTAGATCGGATACACTTTGGATCTTTTTATTTTGACCACACCTTTCTGTTACACGCTGTATATTGTTTTGTAAACATTGCAAAGTGTATACACGTCTACACACTCACACTTCACAATCACACTTGTAATGTATCTTTGATATAATTAGGGTGGGTATTCTGATTTTGATCATCGTCTTTTCATATATTTTGTATTTCATTAATACTAAATAAGTTTAATAAAACAATTGCCTGTTGAAGCACAATGGAGCTCAACATAAATAAAAACCATAAATAATAAATCCAAACATTTATTTCAGACCCTGGGCTTCAAGACCACCAGCAAGGAGCAGCTCGACAGTTGGATGCTAAACGCATTCCAGAAGAACATTCCACCGCACTTCAACCTCTTGGCCTCCAACGAGCAGTTCAACCCGAAGGCTGATGTGTCGAGTAAGGGTATTACAGTATTTATGTTCTTGGCATCATCTCCCCCAAGTCCAGAATCGAATGAGGTCCTTTTTTTATTAATTTCTTACGGGTATGGCCTTAGTCTCACCTGGTGTTACTGATGATAAGGCTCAGCTGGAAGCCCGTTCCAGCCAGAATCCTCAACTACTAGAAAGCTGGCTATCTTATCTCTAATTGTCGGAACACAATAATGCTACTAGCATTGATGTTACAGCGATAGCAGGATATTTAGATACGATAGTGGTAGCTAGCCAGATGGACTTAAAACACTCAAGCCGTAGTGATCAAACATCCTCAGAGGGTTTCTAAAGGAGAATGGCATTATACAAGCATGCCTCCGTCCCCTGCTAGATTCTCCGAGGCGTTCGGATCGGAGGCTCCAGACTGCACTCACTTGAATGAGTAGGTAGGGTAGTGAAGCCATATGTACGACACAATATTGTCGTCGCCAAAAAATATCATAGATTTTTATTGAAAGAACAATGCCTATTATCGGCCCATCCTTGAAAAGCACAACTAAATTTAAATATACCGTACAATAAATCACTTTAAATATGATATAACTTTTAGCAATTCTTAAAAGTATGCCAGTAATTTATTAAGATTTATTAGTGTTTTTAATGATTTTAAAAGGTTTCGGTATTAAAAAAAATTCCAGTATTATTACAGACTCCATAATCTACAAATCAACATGATATATTTATTCTATTCTATTCCTTTCTTATTACACTATTGAATACATAAAAATATAAAAGTTCGCCTATGTAGGTAATGATTAATAATAATTATTCATGCTAAATGTAAGAGAGTACTCGACTTTGGCTGATATGTTTGGTAATAGTAATAACTGGCGGACTTCTCATTAGATTTTTCTATCTCAGCATACATTTATATAGCTAGAACAATCAATACTTGTACAATATTTAAAAGTCCACTTCTGGGCCTGACGCTGTACGGCTAATGAGCATTGTTCTTTACGGGATGACAGCTACAAAGCAGGTGGTCTGTATTCGAATGTTGCTGAAATCAAAAATCTGTTGATGGCGTCTATTTTTAATGATCATTCGAAAAAAATGACGATCACTGGCTCTTTTTGAACACTAGTGCCAGTACCCTACAAACAAATTGTACTATTTGCAGGTGGCGAAGAATACCCGACCTTATTGCATTGGGCCGCAAGGTTCGGCCTGGAACGCGTCTGCTGGCAGCTGCTAGAGTGCCCCGGCGGCGGGGCCTCGGTAGCACTCCGTAACGTGAGGCACCGCACCCCGGCCGACCTGGCGAGGGACCACAAGCATTACCGCCTCGCTGACGTGCTGTCCGACCACCTTGTGAGTATTAGGTGTAGTCTTTAGAGGGTCTCCATATGCCAACTGATAACCTCTTGTGGTGTTCAAAAAATCACTTAAAAGCGATAACATCGCATAATTGTAACTTTTTAATTATTTTATGTTCGATGTCTTGCATGTGTTATATGTAAGTACAAATGTTTTGATGTAATTCTGTTGTTCAATCTTAACCGAATAGGTTAATTAAGTACACCCGGTGATCTTCTGTTTCCAAAATTTATTACTAAATAAGTATCTCCGCTATCAACTTCCTCATATTTTGTGACCAAAGAGTATTTGGTCCTTCTACTCTGGAGACGCCAGACGGAGAACCTTATTCTTTCATGAGGACTTACAGGCACACAGTAGTTGTTGCATGGTCTTTCCTCTCCACCTGCTAAGTCATCAAATTCTTATTTCCAGAAAATCAACGAGTTCTCCAACATGTACTATTATTTGAAAAATATGTCAGACAACGATAAAGATGAGAGTCAAGACGAAAATAAACAGGACGACCTTTGTATAGTCGAATCGTGCGACACAGTCGATTCCCCGACGCGCACTGAGGCTGTAGAAAACGCTACGGAGACGTCCAGCGACCCGTTCAGTGAAGCCTGTACCCAAAATCTAGAAACACTGGAAGTAGCGAAAGAAGAGAAGAAACGACCGACATTGAAGTTACCAAAAGTGAAAGAGCAGTTCTACCAAAACGAGTTACCGTTCGACGACACAGCAGACAGAATCCAACAAGCTATTGAACACGACTACTTAGTCCAGCCGTCCAATATCAAAGTCGAAAGCCCTAAGTTCAGACCAAGCAATCTGTATGCAAACAGTTCCCGTTTAATGCCGCACCAATCGGATATATTCCTGTATTCGCCCACCGAGGAGTCAAAAACCTTTATTATCGATACTCCCACTAGTGATATAAGCCAAATTAATTTGAATACCAAAGATATACGTAGTAGTGGCAGCGTGAAATCTGGTAAAGAGATCTTTCCGTTGACCGGGCAAGAGGAGCTAGCCGAAATAATAACTGACTTTAAAAATAATGTGTTCACCATATCTGAAGTAGAGAAATTGGTAATGGAGTGGAAGAACAGAAATGAAACTCAGCAGTCGCTGAAGGAGAAGCAGGAACAGTTAAACAAAATGAGAGATGAGTACGACAAAATCCAGCAGAAAATCAAAGACAACATGAAGAGGCCAACACCTTTTGAGAGAGTGAAGAAAATGTTTTCAAAGAGCAAAAATAAACGTATGTAATAATTTTTTTTCTAATGTATTTCGTATTATTTAGCAGCGATAATAACTTATTAATGTTATTATTTCCATTTACAGATCACGACACCACCAATAATGGTGCCATAGAGAAACGCAACGGTAACACCAGACCTAATAGCAGCATGAGCGACAGTAAGTTTCCAAACAATCAAGACCTATTATAAATTTAAAATTCTATTTTTTTAAATTGACAATGGGCAAGAGCTTTACTTGGCCTATATCTCGTCGGTGATAATAAGCAACGATAGAAGGCAGAACCTACCTAATTTGGCACTGGCTATCTTATCATTAACCGCCGGAACACAAAAACGCAATTAACATTATTATTACAGCGACAGACATGGGTAAGATGGCTTCGGTAAGATAAAAAGCCAGGCCAGGGGGTCGACCGCCTAACTCTCTCGCTTTCGATCGCTTTGAAGGCGAGGCGAGGAGGAGGCGTCATCTTGCCATTTCGAAAGCAATATGAAAGCAATATCGAAAGCTATAGGCTATAGCTTTCGATATTATTCGATATTATATTTCGATATTATAATAAAAAGCTAGGCGAGGGCCTCGTTTTCAAAGCGATCGAAAGCGAGAGTGTTAGGCGGTTGGGGGGCAGGTTTAAAACAAGCCCTCAGCAATCGGTAGATTATCACCAACTATACTGAGTACAACAATATGTAAACCTGTTTGTAATTCAATCCCTGTTAGGACAGGTATGAAACCGAAAGTCTAACCTTGTGTCTAACTAATCAAGACCATCTCCTCCTTGCATCGATGCTAAGGGTCGTGACCTCCAGGATATAACTTGTCCCTCACGATGTTCCACCATTTTTGTTTCCACGAAACCACAGAGACGATCAATTAATTCGAAAATTACATGTTTGTAACAATTGTATTTGTGTCGCAGGCTCGTCGTCGTCGGGCCGCCTGAGCACGGTCAGCGGCGGAAGCGTTGCAGAAACGAACAGCATGCAATCGGAACACGACGATAAGGCGAGGTCCCTCGCAAGTATTGTAAGTATTCATTTAATTTGCTCTTTCAGCAGTGGCGTAGCTTGCCCTAGACGGGCCCTGTATTAAAATTTGTTGGGGGGGCCAAATGATATGTGAGATGTGGATACTATTTTACGAATTGTTGCTCACACACGTTCGGGGGCCCTGTAGCCCGAGGATCCCGTATCTATACTAATATTATAAAGTTTTCATTCAACCCGTGCATCTGTCCATTCGGCTTACGACACTACGGAACATTCATTTTGTAGAAATATACACGATACCCTACTACTTACAAATTAATTTCGGATCTTACAAAGGGTTTGAAAACTTAGATTAAATTAAATAAATCAATTTGTAAATTCAACACGAGTTCATCCATAAAACTCGTTCATTCTTTATTTGTATATTTGAGCATCAATGATATTCGTTTCCAAAGATATCATCGAGTACGCTGACCATGCACTCGTGCGATGACGCGCGTCTGGACGACTACCTGGTGCCGCCGCCGCCGCGCCCGCTCGCCAACGGCCCGCAGTTCACCACCTTCGGGCACCCCAAGCACGAAGCAAGGTAAGCCAGTTACAGGGTAAAAGGCAATTATTTGTAGGTATATTCCATTAGTAAAGCCCTCGGTCTTTATCGCACTTGATGGTAATTTTTTCTTTATTTCTTTCTCATTTTCCGCACATTAAAAATCTTAACTGACAGAGTACCTATATTTTGGAATAGATACTCCGTGTTTTCCAATTACATTCCAATCTTATTCAATTCAATCAAATTCAATCACGATAGCTCAATTGGAAGAGCACCTGACCCGGTATGTCAGAAGGGTGCAGGTTCAAATCTGGCTCGTGGAATTATTTTTTTCAACATTTGTTTTTATAAATTTAATCATTTATTGCTCTCCATAAGTATACATGAGTTATTACAATATTGGTTAGATAGAACGTTAAACGTTATTCTATGTAAACTTTATTTCAAATTAGAGTACAGGTAAGAGCAAAACACGGGATAATTATTCGAAGCTTATAAGCTCTGTTTATATAGTCACAAGCATCAACATGTAAACAATGCAACTCTTAACCCTTTCGAAGGGTTACACCGACCAAATATTGAACTTTGTGCACTTGGAATTAGATTGAAAACCAATGAAAATCTAAAACTGTATTACCCGTGAAAGGGATACAATGGAATAAGAGTAAAAACTAGTCAAAAGTGTAGGTATACATGTTATACTCGTGACTGTACGGGACAATATACAGCGAGTTAGTTAACACGAGGGACATATTTAATCCTATGGTAGTTTATACCTGGGTAAACATAAACAAATAATAAAATACGACGCAGACTGCCCGCGGCGGGGTACGCGCCGGGGCACGCGCCGCGAGGCGGGGATGAAGACGTGGCCTCGCGGGGTGCGTGCGGTGTGCAAAGCAAAAAGTGACCTTTCGGCATGATCTATCGGCGGCGCCACGCTCCGGCGGCGCAGTCAGTCGGCACATATTTGATCTTTTCTCGCGCTTAGTGTATACGCTAAATTATTTATTAGGATTATGCAAAAAAATAAGAATATTTTTTTTAATGAATCGGATCGGGAATCGAATACCTAATGCCCTCCCTGCCCAATATGTCCCTTGGTTTAACTAACAAGCTGTATATATTTCTTAATGCTAAGTGAACCTTTACCCTTTCTAGGAGCCACCACATGGCGACTATCGTGGAGCGTGAGGCATCCGCATCCCGCGAACGGTTAGACGAAGACGCGCAGAGCACGCACTTGCGTATGAACTTCACGCGCGAGCGAGCGCGCTGCGACGACAGAGACGGCGCGCATCTGTACATGAACATATCCGCTACGCACACGTAATGCGTACAGTAGACTTAGCATGAAACTTCTATCGAAATCGTAGCTTAAAGTCTGGGTTAGGCGCAATTTGGATGAGTTTTCGTACAAATTTGGCTCTTACGAACATGTTCGAATACGCACGATACATTCCGATACTCCTAATACTATTGTACCGTGCAAACTATTTCCGACGTCCTAAATCAATAACCAAACTTTTGATTTTTCATGCTTTCATACGAATAAACTTTACGTGACTGTGTCACTCCGGCATTTCAACTGAGAAAAACGCAATCAGCGTGCGCGTTTATTTAGTACGTTCAATATCAATTTGTACGAAACCGCATCCAAAGTGCGGCGGGCTTCATGCTATAATGTCATAAAATCTATGAAATTACGTCTGTCAATTGTTAGTTCCATTTACGGACGTTACGGCGCTGTACCCATTTCCATACAATATTTTACGCTACGATACGCATACGATAGTTGTGCTAGACCCACAGTGCCTATCTAGTGGGAATAAAATTGATTGAGTGTTTCTTTAAACAAATTTCACTTTGTTAATATAAGGTTACGTTAACTCGAATGCTTATAGATATAATTCTTATGGTGTCCGGATTACTAAGGAGTTTAATAATCTATTGCACAATGTTAAGTGTACATAATTCAATACTCACCTAACGCTATTTGTAAGCAATATAGATTTTTAAAGGATCTCTCTTCTTTTCGTTATTTCAACAAACACCATATTTTTTTAGATTTATGAGTAATTGTGTAATTATTTTTCGGATGAAGGTTTGTAGCAGTAATTGCGAGAGCTGTGTGTGAAATTGACATTCAACGACTATTTGAAGACTGAGAATATTTTGATGTAAATATTTTGTAGATAGTATCAATTGTTTTACATTTTTATTTATTGACATGATAAACATTATAGTTGCATACCTACATACGTATTTAATTTACAATAGTACAAAATATATATCATTATTGTTAAGTAATAATAAAGCAATAATTTAGGTAGATACAATTAATGAGACAACGACATTCTTTATACTTTTTTAATAACGTGTCCCAAAATGCATTTAAACATGTACGTACATACATTGACATAATAAATGATAAATCCAAAACATCGACTTTTCATTTGGCATCTGCCACGCCACTTTGTTTTCTTACTCACCAAGTGGGAGACAATATATAGCACTGACACAACCAACTTATATAAATATAGTCTTGAAAAATAATATTGAAATGAAAGTTTTTTTTCCATAATTAAATGAAAGATAATTAATCTTGGGCCGTTTTTAAATCCTTAAGGCATCATTATGCATCAGCATTTGGTCATAATAACACAATAAACATTATTGCACACCTTAAAAATCCTTACGATTTAACAATCGTAAGGACGTATCCTAACGACTTTGATGATTTTCATAGCGATAATAATTTTAAGTAATATTTTAGATAAATATGATATTATTATCTGTTTTGTCACGAAGTCAAGACATGATCACTATATATTTTAACAAAACAATAATATTTGAATGTCAATAAAACAAAATAAGATAAAGTAGTAACTAATACGATTTTGTTGCATTTTCATTGGTAATAAATAAATAAAGAACTATTACAATATAAAATCACAAAAACACTTTTAGCATAAAATATCACATTATATAGTTTTTTTTTAAAGTCCTATAGCAAATTTAATAAAACACTAATTAGGCCGACTATGACGCAATTTAAACAAAACTATTTTGCCATAACATACTACCATTCGATGGTTTATTTGCACAAGTCAAAATACACGTAAACATTTCCTATAGGATTTTTTAAAATCCGAAAAGCCTAATCATAATAATTTCAAACTATATCGCCCGTAATACTTTTTAAATTAAGCTAAATAACACTGTCAATTTTTAAATTATATGAAAAAAAGAAAGGAATAAATAGATACATAATAAAATTAAAAAAGTTTGTAAACTTTTTGCTGTCAGTTCACTGTTAGTCATCACAATCTGCTTTTCTCTTTGGTAGTGCGTACTTGGCCGTTGACTGTGGGCGTTGGTACGGGAGGTTTGGACACGATAGCTTGGTACATGGCCCATATCGCTAGAGGGCGCATATAGGCGACGGAGCGGTGATGACCGTTCTCGTACAAGGCCTCGGGCGTCTCGAACGATAGGCCCCTTTCAATTAGGGTTTTATTCAAACCGCCTGCAGTTACGAACGCTTCCTCGTTCATGCCTGAAACAATAATATTTACTGGTAAAGCGTAATATATTGTTAATTAGATAGATTAAGGTAACTTTTTGGCGGTGAATTAAGTATTGCAACTTAGTCAGTTACTAAAAAGAAATACTGTGTGTAATCTAACCTGGCCAGTACATAATTAATAAAATTTTATTTGAAGATAGGTTTTTTGATAAAAATATTTGAACATGAATGAAAATAAAGCAGTAACCATATGTTATTATTATTATTTCCAAGTAAATAATGATGCGAGTTTATCTCACAAACCACTGGATGAAATAATTAAAATGTAAACTTTATTTCGGACGATGAGTATCCATAATATGTGTAGTATAAATATGTTAGTTACAGCAGTCTGAATAATGATGACTGCATTGAACACATATTGTTGTGTTTGTCTCCTTCTAAACGGCTGGACAGATTTGGATGAAATTTTCTGTGTGTTCAAATGGATTCGAGAATGGTTTTGATTTACAATTGGATCCGGTAGGTGGCGCTGCTATAGGGTCCATCATGGGATACGAACGAGTGTTCTTAAGCAGACGAATGAATTGTTTGTTTTGTTGTCATGGAAACTGTCAAAGCGGTACGAAGTCCGCCGATCAGCTAGTTATATATATTTACAAAGCTGCAATGGAATTTCCGATCTTGTCATTTCGTAGTAATACATTAACGGCGTAATTGTAAAACAAACACATTACTTGCATAATCATGAAAATTTTAATGTAATGTAATAAATTAATATTGTTTGTAGACTAGAGTCAACATCCATGTAGCGATAAGATAACTATTCCAAACGCATTGCTAAAGCATCCTTTGTGATAAATTGAACTAAATACTTTGGCATGCATATTGGAAATGTTGATAAAATTTCCATAAGATAGATAGAGCACAATTTTAGATTTCTCTTAAGTTCTCTGAATTTCGATTCCTTTTTGAATTTAAAATTGATCCTTACATTAAATACAAGACTAAGAAAAGTAAACCCTTTCTTTGTTCTGTGGTAAAAACCTTACTGAAATTCGAGGAGATCTTGGAACTATAAATTATCATTCAACATCTATCACCGATGATAATTATCAATTATTATTTATTCAAAAGTCTTTTCCTAATTTTGACATTGGCTAATTAAGCAACCCGCACTAAATCTTTCAATAACGAAAATTAAAAAGTAAAGATAAAACGTTTTTTATCACTAAAACATACAAATACACAGAATCGGCTACTTCCCGCTTTGTAAACCTCATTTTATACAGTTTCTAAACACTTCACTTTCACTCTAAAGTTAGTATTTTGTACTCCAAAGTTTCGTTTAGTAAACATTTTTTTAACTTTATACATTTAAATCGGTTTACCAAATGGGAAGTTTACCGAACGGGAAATAGTCACACTCACGCAAAAAAACCCATATAATAGATTTATAATCGCATTCTCTGAACACCAGATTTATAATCGCGTTCTTCTGCTTCCTCTAATGTAAATTGAGGGTATATTTAATTCTTTTTGTAAGGCGTTACAATGGCCAGTAAGGGGTCGTTACCTGGTGCAATACAACAAAAATTATTTAATGATATTTTATTCTGAAAACAAATAGTGATATTATTACACCAACCTTCGTATATCATGAGCGCAGCTAACCCGTACGTCACTCCTGTCCACACCTCCTCGCTTTGAACGGCCGTGGTATCCACGTGGCCGCGCTCGCCTGTCACGTACCCGTTCACGGCGCCCATACGACCCTCTTTGAAACGGAGCACGTTGTTCTCATATATCGTCTTCAGGGCTTTCTTCACGTTCGCGGTTGGAAACACTTGATCAATCCACCCGGAGGCACGTAGGTACCTTCAAAAATCGGTTTGTTTATTGAATAAAAGGTATTATGAATATGTATAGCAACACTGGGGCGTCAAATGGTGCGAATGACTGGGGCGTATCATCGTAACGTACCATTCGCGGCGAATTTGATTCGTCATTGCTGACTGACCAATAACAGGGCGGAGCTCGCGGCGAGCGGCTCGGCTCAATGTACTGACCATGCGAATGCTAGCGTCGAATATGTAACGTGTGTATGTCGAATATGTAACAGGCATAACAACTAGGATCAACAGCAGTGCCTACGTTATATAATATGTAAACGCACACCCTGAAAGTAGTTTGTGAATAATCGACGGATATTGAATTGAATTCAGCCATTTTTTAGTTACAAAACTTACTGAAACAAAATACTTACATAAAAAAGCCAAAATCGATTCAAAACCCAATTCAAACAAATTTCGGGCGTGCTGTTTGTATATTAAAAGCTGTATTATCAGTTCACGTATCAACGAAGGCGAAGTAATCCGACAAATTAAACCTAGCTCACAACTCACCAATGACCAGCCAATTGGTCCGCCATAACCACATTCTTATTGGCGGGACGACCGTCGAACTTGTAGTAGGAGCCGTTCCACAGCTTCTCGTCGTATGAGTAGCGCGCTTGGTCCAGTAACTTGGCAAACTCTTTTTCATCCTCTTCGTGGCCGAGGATGTGGGCCATAGCGCGAACGGCCGCTACTGACGCGAGCCATAGGCCGCCGCAGTATGCACTGGAGATGAGAAATTCATGTAATGTTATACAAATCAAAAGAAACAGAAAAAAATCGTTTTCTACAGATATAATATAAAAGAAAATAAACCATTTCGTGAAAATCTTTCTTCATTTTCTTTAGCCTTAGCTGACTTTAACACAAACTGAATGTATACAGTTGAAAGTTCAATATTACAAACAATTTTTTGAATATATCCGTATAACTATTTAGATCTCTGTATTTTCCAGCATATAAAGTTTCATTAGTTAAATGACCTTATTGGTTTGAAAGAATTAGAACTTTGAAGTTTTCATGGGATACCAAAATGTAAAAAGACGCATTCATCAATTATTTAAAGTGAACCAGTTACATACCTCGGCCCCTCCATGACCCAAGCGTCGAACGTCTGGTCAGGGAATCCGCCGTTCTCTATCAGTCCGTCGTTATCCTTGTCCCACAGCGCAGTTCGTCTTAGCAGCGTCACGCACGACGGGTACATATCTTCCAGGTACCGCGCCGCGTCCCAAGCTGTTGACGGTTCGATCGCTTCGGGTTTGTCCCCACTGTCTTCGCATTCCGCTTCTGGCTCCGCACTTCTATATATAAAGACGGGTAACGTTGATTGTCATCATTTCCTCTAACTACGTGTAAGGGAGTGATAATTAACATTTTAGAACTTGCAAACATTTTGTTATACAAGGTGGAAAGAATTAACATCACGTGAAGCAGCATCTACCACAATCTGTCAAATTGCTTTAATATATGTAAAACCATATGCCAAATATTGGGTCCTTACCTATGAAATTGACGTTTTTTTCTCACTATACAGATTAATAGATAATAGGTGTATTGTTTCTAAAAGTCAATACCGGTCGTTAATATTATTACACACCTTTAATAGGACTATGTTACTTAGGCTTCAGTAATAACAATGACTATATATTTTGTGTCTTTATGGCCTAATTTTTTTTTTTTAATTGACTTCTTTTTTTGTTCGCTGAATTGACTTTTTGTTTCATTGTAGCTTTAAAGGGACTTGTTTTTTTCCTTTTTAATGTCTGCTATATTTAGCTAGTGAATCAAACACACAACCCTTACATTTTAATAGTGTCAACATAAATAGATATAAAGCAAATTTAAAAAAAAGTTAGTATGAAAAATATAATTTTATAAAAATCTTCATACAAAACGTCAATTTCATAGGTAAGGACCTAATACATTAAGTTCAAAATCTTTTGAGGAAATTTGTCAGTTTGTGATAATCTGATGTGCAGACATGTGTAAGTACATTAGAGACAAGGTAGCAAGTAAGTTCCCTTTATTCCGGGGTTTCAGGTGTTGTACGCTTCCAAATTCGGCCTTATTGGGTCATTTATGATCAGGTAATAGACAGAGAAAGACATAAGTATAAAAGAAGGATATTATTCTCCAAAAAAAAAGGAAAATAATAAGACTATCCTTTAATGTGGCGTTTGTTCTTACCACACTGTATATCTTCCTTCTAAATCAACTAAAATATAACGTTTGTTTGCAACAAATAAGTAAATAAACTAAGCGAAAACATGCACAACGTTTTGTTAATGAAGCACATGCAAATACTTAAACTACTATACTATCACTATTTTATTAACTAATCGATTAATAATCGATTATTAATTTATCACACACAAAGACGCGCGTTAGTTAGTTACATCAAAAAGAGCAATATCTATAAAACTTCATGCACACACGAAATCAATTGTTTAGTAAACGTAATCGACATCGGTATCGATTGACAAAATTCATAATCGATTATCATTACCTGTACAACAGGTCCAGTATATCGCGGACACAGTAGGGCTTCGCGACATGCGGTACCGGCGTGGGGGGCTGCGTAGACTCTGGTGTATCTACAGGCGTCTTCTCAGCCTGCCCCGTGGAGCGCGAGTACAAATCGTCTTCTGTACCATCTCTGACGTCATCAATAAACGCCATTTCGCGGTACCTTTCGTTGCCGAACGGCGCCGTGTGACCGCGGAGCAGGCGGTAGTCCCGTATCACTTGCAGTATGAACTTGGGGTTTAGGTCGCGCCATTCGCTCACGTCGTGGATGTTGTAAGCGTTTATGTTGGAGAATGGTATGTCCTCTGTTGGAGCAGTTGGGTATTAGTGGGGTCTAGAAACTTGAACAAACATTGTTTTTGAGGAAGGCCGCACTTTGGATGAGGTTTCGTACGAATTTGTTTAGTAAGAAAACGTACGAATACACACGATACATACATCCTGATCCTACTAATACTTGGTACCTCGCACACTAGATACAGTATACGGATAACGCATCCATGTTTAGAAAATTATACAAAATGTGTCAATTGATTATACAAAATGTGTCAATTAATTATACAAAATGTGTCAATTGTTTTCAACCTTAATTAAACTTTTGCTATAGTCTGTTCAATATAGCTTGATACCCGTGACAGATGTCAAATTGGCATGCCTAGGGTTGAATCAATACTGAGGTAATTGTATCAAATGATAATTTAAATAATAAAAAATATGAAGTTAAATTTAATCGATTGGTTATCGAATATCAAAAAAATTGAACTTCACTTGGTGTCCTATCCCAACACTAGTATTTATTTGTATTGAAATGACCTTGTAAAGGAGTACGTTTATTTTATTGTAATGTTTAAAAATTATAAGGTGTTTTTTGCGGGAGTTTATTAGGATAAATCTAATCTAACATATAAAATAGAATCACAAAAGTAAATGTAGTATATTAAGTGATGGATTATAAATAATAATGTATTATTTTAATATAGTCAAATAATAACATACGCTTTTACAAAGTCACGTCTTCGATTTTGATGACTTCTGTCACAGGACTCACAGGTATCATGAACAAACTACGAGCCCCAATGCATAATATGTTTTCAAACCTAAACATTTGGAAAGAAAAATGAGTTTGAGAAACAAAAAAAAACTTGACAAATGACATAATGATAATAACATTTATTTTCTGAATTCAATTTCAAACATTATTACAAAGCAAACAAGAAAAAGAATAAAAAATAAATACTTAACTCTTCGATAGACGAACTATTTTGCATCAATTAGGAAATAGACGAACTATAATGCTTAAGGGGGTGCAGCGCGGACGCAAAACTGTGAGTTTCAAGTTTCTTTAAGATAGCGAGCGAGCGGCGCGTGGCAGTGGTGTGACAACGGCGTACGACAACGAATACGCACGCACATTAATATCTGTACAGAGTAGGCTGGTGATTTAATTAGAGCAATGTTAACTTTCGTAAAATCGTTTGGGTAAAAAATAATAAAAGTCTTAATATTTTCATATTCACATTTTTTTATTGAAAAATAAGACAACAGTGGCCTGCGAAATATCAATTCAAACATTTTGATGCCGGATCATTGTTTCATTTGTGCTATATTCACAAAGTTTCTGAAGAAATAAGTTTTTAGATATCATTATTTTACGTATTGTTTATACAGTTTCTGGGTATTTGTTTCAAATTCCAAGACAACCATGGCCTTGTGAAAGGATCAAGCTAACCTACACTAGTCCTTTTAATGTATATGACCTATTCAGCGCCTAGCACCAGTGACTTAAAAACACGTAAATTTTCAAATTCCGTGCGGCACCCCCTTAAGCTTACCATAAGTTTATGCCATGTTTTTTTATAAATCATTAATACTTATGTCGAAAATTTATAAATAATTAAATAAAGTAGTTATTGTAATATTAATAATATTAATATATATTACATGTTTAGGAATGCCAGTTGATCTTTCTCTTGCCCGTATAAAAATAAAAGGAAGAAAAATAATAATTCCCTCCATATTTTCATACTAGACGAACTATAATGCATCGGGGCTCGTATAATTACTACTTTTGCAAACTATTTAAATGTTTATGGTGTGTATAATACCTAAACCTGGATTTATGTAATCAATGTTAGCTATCCACTAGCTCGTTTTGAAATATACTTTGCTAGTTTGTCCGACCGAACAATAGTTTTACATGTAAATGTTAAAGTCGTTATATTACCTGGATCGCCAAGATCGTGGGGCACGGAGTTTTTAGTCTTGAACTTCACTGTCTTCCCATCGTACAACGACAGTCTACATTTATCAGTTTCTATTGCTATTGTATCTCGGAACATGTATTGCAGCACTACCTGTGTAAGTAAATATAAACAAGAAACTATGGAAATTTTCAAAGTCATATAAAGTTAGGCAAACAATTGTCTACAGTATCGAAATTTGATTGCAAATCTTAATAATGTCTATTTTCCTTTGCAACAATAGACGTCACTGTCAATCAAACATTGATCTTTTATCTTTAAAGTCAAATTAAATTTTGCTAGACTTGTAAACAATAATGATTCGCTAAAGCGAACATAATAAGTAATTAATAAGTTTTTTTAATAAATTTAATTTAATGTTTTTAAGTAAATTTAATTTATTAAAAAAAGTATATTCATAAAAAATCATAGTTTACTAACTTGTAAATTTGGCCATAGCTGTGCTAGTGCAAAAGACGCATAGAAATGTACATCGTATGTATTGTACATTCTATATTCGTGACCTTCCAGATAGCCGAATAAGCCAAAATTATGTCTGGAATAAAAAGAAACATAGTTTTCTAAGGAAGCAGTAGCAAATTAGTTTTGTTTAGCTAATATTAAGTCACTATTTTAAAAACAAATTTTAGTCAAAAAAAAGCACTAACTGTGATACAAAAACAAGTAAAAGTTTATGGCATAATGCTAGTCTTTAGTTGCTTTACTACGTTAATAAATCGTACCTAGGATCCGATTCTGGGTACTCGTCGCGAACGTCGAACCAAATAGTTCCGCCGTCCGCAATATAATAAAGCTCGTTCATTAAGGCACTTTTTAACCAGTCTGGTATGTTGCTGGAAATAAGGGTACAAAAGGTTAGATAACAGGAAGAATTATAAGTCCAAAATATGACCTAAATGCAAAATGATCAGTGAAATGGTCTAGTCTCTTATTACGGACATATTTAATTTTCCGCAATTTGTTTTGTAGCTAACAAATCACAATTTGAAAAAAAATTGATAATAAATTCCACATATGTCATGGACTGCGGGTTCAAATTCCCCTAGTAAGAAATTTATAACACTTTTTCTAATTATAGTCTTTTTATGTTTGTACTATTTCATTGAGATATAAAAGGCAAGAATTATAGATCTTGATATAATACTCTATTTCCTTAAATTACAAAGCTTAATAATAACGAATACACACAACAGTAGAGGTAAGTACATATAAAAACAAAATTACTAACTGCTACTAAAAAATTAACCCCCATATTCATAAAAACTATTTAAACAAAATTTAGTTAGTCATTGTTTTGTCACTTTTTCTCAAATTCAAAATGACGTTTGTGTGACGTTGACAAAACAATATTTAACTAAATAATGCTTAAATAGTTTTTATGAATAAGGGGGTATGTGAACAAGAATATTTAAATAAAATACTGTCAAATTAATTATCAACTTTAAAGTCGATAAACTTGGCTAGTATAATTCCAGTATGGAAAATGGCCTAGCTATAATATTATTATACCATTTCTAAAGTTCTAGATTTTTAATATTTTTATTTATTTTAAATAGTAAATAATTGTAAGGCATCAGTTACCTATTTGTCAATATAGGATCTTGCCACTCTGCGAGTTGCTTCTCCCAATTTTTATAATTCCTAAGACCGTACGCAGCTATGCTGGTACCAGCTATTCCATCACTACCGAAAAATTTTGTATAATACCTGAAAGAAAGGTTTTTTTTTTAATTTATTATTAATGAATCTGGTATAGATTAATAAAACTTTACATTAAAATGTATAGGTATATAAAATTACCTTTTATGTACTTTTTTGTCTTTCTTATATTTAACAATAGGCATATCCCAAGATAAACAAAACTCAGTGGTCCCCATTCCTCCAGGATCTAGAGATATACAACTGGAGAGTCCTACTGAATCACCTGTAAATAAAAATATATATTTTAAAAGCTAATTTGTTTTTCTTAGGTGGCAAACAAGGATACCGTTGAGTAAAATGAGTAAAAGCGGTCTATAGACTTGCAACACCAAAAGTTTAACACGTTAACAGAATTGTCCAGTGTACCGAATATAGTACACGCCGCGCGGATCGAAAGGAGCTCTAACTTCTTGGACTTGTGCGTTAGTTTGCTGCTTTATATCGGGACATGTCAATAGAATACTTTTGGACACAAATATCACACTAATATTATAAATGCTAAAGTTTGCGTGTATCTGTGTATATTTGTTGCCTCTTCTCGCTGCAGCGGATGGATGGATTTGGATGAAATTCGGCATACAGATAGTTTATAACCTGGATTAACACATAGGATAGTTTTTATCCCGATATTCCCACGGGAATGAATGGAAACTGTCAAAGCGCTACGAAGTCCGCCGGGTCCACTTTTGGACATATAGGTACAAAAAATTTTGTATGGGGACAGTTAACGTGTTGATTTGCGCATTGCCAACCGGCTAAATACATATCAATGTAAGCATTTTAATTATCTTAATAAATTCATCATAATCGGCCCACATCAGTCCACTGCTGTACATAGACCTCTCCCAATGCATGCCACTGAGCCCAATCTTCGGCTATTCTCATCCAACCGCTGCCAGCCACTTTGCGTACCTATATCGTCGCTACACTACGTCTACTGAGTCGCGGTCTTAATAAGATAGATAACGTTATATATTAAATTGTATGTTGTGATAGCTGAGCGTTTTCCTCCGACAACAATCAGGCAAATAAAGTTACTGCTTTACGATGGATATGGATGGCTGTTTACGACAAATAAATGTCAGTAACATGTTTGTGTTCCGACTTTTAAAATATATAATATAATAGTTAGGGTAAGGGCACCAGTGTTCAACAACTTAAGACCAATGATCGACCGAGTTATCGTCGCCAAAAAGTAACAGAATTTCATTGAAATATTAGGGGATGACGTCAAAGAAGCTGATGGTCCGTAGTCAATTGTTGCTAAGACTAAAATCAGTAGCTGGCCCCTATTTTTAATGTTTAAAGGACAAACATGTCGATCACTGGATCCTGTCGAACACTGGTAGGCTACTCTTGACGCAAACTCAATCTCAATACAATTCCAATGCGATTATTGTGTATCGATATTGGGATAAGTTTCGCAATTTCGGAACGTCCCATCTCGATAACTAATTTGTTCACTCAATTTCCACGCAATTTAATTCCAATGTGGCGCTATTATCGCTTTTAAGGGTGCCATTTGAATTTTTTAAATTTGTGATTGGAAATTAATTATTGCAATTGTGTTTCAAGAGTAACTCTACTGGAAGCTCGAGTGACGGCTGAACTACCGTGATCCCAGAAGACTCGTTGAATTTTTCCAGTACTTTGTGATTTAAGTCACTGTGGAGTTAATACCTTCACATATACTAGAAATTGTAACTTTTACCTGATGTAAATTTGTTAACGTATAGACGTTGTCTTCTATATTTTTTGTGTTTATTGTAATGGAAAGTGCCCTGATATGATAGGGCATTTTCCAATATTTTTGACGCTGTAAGGGAGAAAAGAGCTGGACACTTGCTGAGTTTCTTGCCGGTTCTTCTCAGAACAAGATCTCCCGCCCAGAGTAGACTTACGAACCGATGGCATAGTGACATTCATAAGAGCTACTTGTAGCCTAAACTGATTAAATTATTTTGAATTTTGAATTTTGAATATATTAAAGGTTATATAAAAAACTCACATTTGTAAGTCTTTTTTAGTTTTTCTTTCTTGTCTGTCTCGCCGGGCGGAGGCGGCGTCAGACTCGGGTCAGGTTCCAGTTTCCCGTGCTTCTTCAGACATTCCCACACATAAGAGGACGTTTTCGCAGCGTTCCACAGACAATAACCTTCGTGTATTGTCTCGTTTTCATGTTTCTTTTTGGCTATCGTAAATGTGCAAAGATTTTCTCCAATTTTCTGCTCTAATGATACTCCGGTAGTGTGCTCTTCTGAATACCTCTCCAAATCTAGTTTAGCTGCTGTAGGGTAGTAAAGTTAACTGGTTAGTCTATGAATATACTTATACTCGTATTGTTATGTTATCTATACTATTTATAAAGAGGTAACGTTTGTGACTTTGGTTGTTTGTTTGTATGTCGGGGCTAATCTCTGGAACTAGAAGAAAGAAAGAAATACATTTATTGGCACACACTAAGTACACCAAAAATTTATTATCTACTACTGGTCCAATTCTAAAAACTTTTTCACTAACAGAATGCTATATACCTTATGGGTAGGTAATCTATACTAATATTATAAAGAGGAAACCTTTGTATTTTTGTATGTATGTATGTTTGCAACGAATAAACTCAAAAACTACTGAATAGAATAGAATATAGAAACATTTATTCAGTATCACAAAACAACATTCAGACGAGTAAAGCATTCATAATTGAATATACATGGTATATGATACTGAAAAGGCATCTTCTCAGCATGTGTTATAGCATTTCAATAATGCTACAACGCTGGTCTTCCGAAGATGCCCAGACTAGAGCTAAACTTAAACTATGAAAAGAATAGAATAAAATAAAACACAAAACACCAAGCGGTATTTTTTGTTTCATTTCACTCACACCACCCAAATGATAGCTCACACACCCTGGTTACAATTGTGTAGTTAATTATTTACTGTTACATGGCTTAAACTAAAACTAAGAATAGTAATAAAATAAAACATAAAACACCAAGCGGTGTCTTATGCTTCATTTCACTCACACCACCCAAATGAAAGCTCATACACTTTGGTTCATAATTGTGTAGTTAATTATTTACTGTTACATGGCAGACTATTTCTTATCTATGTCTTATAAATTATACAAATACAATTAAATATAAATATGCATATCAATACCTCCACAGCTAAATTGTTAAAATTTTAGATATACTACAATGAGTCCTTTTGCAAATTTAGAAGAAAATTCCTATATTTGTACTTAAAACTACATAATGTGGAACACTTTTTAAAAGGAGGAGGGATGTTATTCCAGCATTTCGTGGCAGAGTACCGAAAACTGCCATGAAAGGCAGCTGTGCTGTGACTCGGACAACCAAGATGAGAGGCAGTTCTAATACGATTAGAAAATAACAACTTGTCATACAAATATGAGGGTGATTTAGTTTGGACTATACTAAATAAAAGACACGCATAATGGAGCGAACGCCGTGACTGCATATTTATTAAATTACTTTGGTTTAGAAACGGAGTAATATGGGCTCTGCGTGGTATAGTGAAGCAAAAACGTGCACACGAATTTTGAACCCGCTGAATTAATTTTTTTGTGTATCCATACAGGCATTCACCTATGACTGTATCAGCGTAATTGAGTTTTGATAGTATAAGTGTTTCACAAAGCTTGATTCTTAAATTGACATCCAAAAAGATCCTTATTTGATACAGCACCCTAAGTCTATAGTAGCAGTTTTTCACAGTCTCCAAGACATGATTATGAAACCGTAGCCTGCTGTCCATTAGAACTCCAAGATTGCGAGCTTCGGTTACTTGTTCGATATGTGAATTACCTATCTTAATAACAGGATTGAATTTATTTATGTTGCAAATTTGATTGGCGGAACCCAGCACGAGAAACTTAGATTTAAGCGGATTTAAAACCAAGCAATTTTTATTGGCCCATTTTTCAATAAAATCCAAGTCATCATTGATTTTATTGACAGCATTATTAGTTTCATTTGGTTTAAAGTGCAGATAAATTTGTAAATCATCAGCATACATATGATAATTACAGTTTTTAATACAAGCAGTCAAGTCAGTGATATATAGCATAAATAATATCGGACCCAGTACAGATCCCTGCGGCACAACCCGGCTTAAAGGAGAGGGTTCTGAATAAGATTTAGTACCATCCACAGCAACCACCTCCACTTGCTGCGATCGCCCACTAAGATAGCTGGAGAACCATTTAAGTGCAATACAGTCAAAGCCGTAAAATGCCAATTTAGACAGTAAAAGATTATGGTTTATGGTCTCAAACGCCCGCGAAAAATCAAGAAGGGTTAAGATAGATCCGCATCCTTTATCTTGTCCTGCCAAAATATCATCAACGACGTCCAATAGGGCTGTGGCTGTGCTTCGACCAGCACGAAATCCAGACTGTTTCAAGGGTAAAATGTTGTTAGAATTCAAATAAGCCATTAACTGCTGACATACAACTTTCTCAACGATTTTAGAAAGAAAAGGGAGTATACTGATAGGTCTGAGATCTTTAAGTTCGTTTGGCGTGGTATTTTTCGGTATGGGTTTGACAAGAGCCTTTTTCCAGATGTCAGGAAAAATTCCAGTTTGGATAGAGTTATTGATTATTGCAGTAATAACTTTAAGTGTCCGTGGCAAAATTAAGAGGATCATATCGCGGGTGATTCCATCGACACCCATTGCGTTAGTCGAAATATTTGAAACTATTTTTAAAATGTATGATTCATCAACAGTGTAAAGGCTAAAAGACGAAGAATTAAACCGGTGGTGCTCAAAATATGTAAGATCAGAAATGACGACGCTATCATTACCAGGAACGTGGAGAAAATGTCCGTTGATCATATCTGGGTCGTTAATATGAGAGGGTATTGAAGATTGCTTACTTTTAAAATCTATCACATTTCTTTTGATATTTTTCCACAACAATTTAGAATTCTTAATGTGTTGATTGATATCTTGACTGAAAAAGGCTACTTTTTCACGGTATATAGCTTTATTTACGATAGACTTTAGCTCTTTATAATATTTGCCATCAGAATCCTGTCCTGAAACACGGCATTTAACATGGGCTTCATCTCTTAAACTCATCATTTGCTTGATGGTTGCCGTTATCCAAGGGTAACTCCGCCGCCTAATGTAGGTTTGCGCCATGGGGGCGTGGACATCAAAAATTTGTAAAACAAAAGCGTTAAAAGACAGTACCAACTCATTCACATCCCCACCAGTCAACCCTTCCCAGGGAAAGCTATTTGCGAAGGTATTAAATTCAACTAAATTGATATCTTTAAGTGGCCTATAATCGATCCACTTAGGAGTTGATTTAGGTTTGTTAAGACGTAATTTGAATGATATAAAGGCATGGTGACTTAAATCAGGGATATAATCAACCGCGATATTAGGTATGTTACAGGAACTACAAACGAGGTCTATTAATGTTTCAGAGTGATCTGTGAAATGAGTTGGTAGCGTGACATATTGCTCAAAATTTAAACAATTAATGAATTCTGTAAGTTTTCTGGTGTTAGGGTCACTAGTAGCAAGCAGATTTATATTGAAATCCCCAACTAGAACAATATGATCGAACGCAGAGAGAGTGCCAATAGACTGAGTTAGTGCGTCAATAAAAGTGTCCACGCTTAGCCACGGCGGGCGATAAGCTGTTCCTATGGCAAGTTTAACGCCACTTAATGTCGTGCTTAGCCACATTTGCTCTACTGAATTTATACATGGGGGTTTTATTTGCCGCACACTGATACTATCCCTTACATAGAAGCCAACGCCTCCACCACGCTCGCGCACGCTTGGGGGACGCGGTATGTGCCGCAGTCTGTAGCCAGGCGGAGCTGGTGCACGTTTTTCCTCACCCGCTCTAAGCCACGTCTCATTGACAGCCATGATATCCACTGACCGACTTTCTAATGCAACCACAAATTCCTCGTGACGCGTGCCTAGAGAACCAGGGTTTAGGAATCCAAGTGTTAAGTTTTTATTTTTGATAAATTGAAAAACGAAAGTATATGAAATGAGAATTAATTTAGAGTTATTCAAATGTATTCTTATTATTGTCACATGACGCATATTAAGGAACAGACTCAGAGTTACAAGATATTGTAAATAAAATGAAGGGGAATATTTAACTACACAAACTGTACCGGTATGAAAGGCATGTATAGCAATAGTATTATGGTCAAAGAAAGCTGTGTGCAACAAAATTATCAATGAATCTACAATATGAAATATAAACAATAAAAAATTGCAAGTAAAGTAGGTAACTATAAAAAGGTGGCGACGCAGCAGTGCTTACAAACGTTTCACAATAAGTCACAAACTCATTTTCTAGCATACAATAATTCCACATTAACTTATACTTAAAAAGAAAACAGGTCAATAGTACACAATGGTTTAGGTAATATACTAATATTCCATTGTACTGCATTAACATTTTGAACCTCATACAAACATGACAGCACCATAAACCAACATTAAAATGACTTTTATATGAAAACGCTATTAAAGGTGGGTTATGCCAGTAAAGTGTTAAAATAATCATGTTCCACGTAACAGGGCATTGCAAAGCACACAAACAATTATATAAAATCAACAAAATCAATATGTAGAATTCAAGCAAAAAACAAAAATTATAATAAGGCTTAACAATTTTTTTTTTTTCTTTACTGTCAAGTTTTGAAATAGAATAAAAGCTTTCAATAGAATAAAAGCTTTCAGAGTAAAAACTTTCAGGTGCTGGGTCAGCAATATCATTAAGTCCATTACTGAACATCACCAACAGCGATATCACTAAAAACTCCAGCACGATCAGCAACAAAATCATCAACAAATCTTCAATATAAATTATAAACTTTAAAAAATTGCAAGCAAAGCTCATGTAACTATAAAATGGTAGCGATGTAACAGTAGTGCTTACAAACGTTTCACAACAAATCACAAACTCATTTTCAAGCATACAATAATCCCACACTAACTTATACTTAATAAGAAAATTGGACAATAGTATGCAATGGATTAGATAGTGAACTAATATTCCATTAAACAGCATTAACATAATGATCCTCATGTCAATATGACAGCGCCATAAACCAACAATTAAGCTATTTTTATACGGAAAAGCTACTACAGGTAGATGATGCATACAAAGTGTTGCAATAAACATGTTCCACGCAACAAGGCATCGCAAAGCATATAAAGAACAACACATAATGAACAAAAACAAAATGTTGCATACAAACAAAAAACGAACAGCAAAATAAAGGTTAACCAACTTTTCACTGTAAAACTTAGAAATAGAGTAACAGCTTTCAGACGCTGGGCCAACAATATCATCCAGCGCTTGACTGAGCATCACCAACAGCGTTACTGCCAAAAACCCTAATCAGATCAGCCTCGGCGCATAGTCGATGACGCTCCTTGCCATTTTCTTGCCGCGCGAAGATCTGTCCATACGTACTTCCATTCTAAACGTTTTGCTGTCTCCCGGGTACGCTGGAACAACTGTCTGTTATTGCGGGTAAGACGCTCATTGATAAAGAATGGACGGGAGGCAATGGGGGCTCCCTGAAGGCTAACATCATCGGTGGTCAGGCGACGGCGAACCCGCGCTGCTTGCAGCAACGCATCGCGCTGGGAGCGGCGTGCCAGGCCCACAGCGATGGGCCGTGGCCGCGCTGACGGGGCGACGCCAGATGTCAAAGCTCGCGGAGCACCCACTCGTTGCGCACTCACTACGTCACGTTCGTCAAGCTCCACACCCAATTTTTTCGCTACTGTGAGAATTACATGAATGGAGTTCTCGTTGCTAATCTCCGGGTAGCCGGCAATCTCAATGTCATTCCCCAGCATTTCCTGATCTCTCTCCTCAATATCTAGTTTCAATTGAGCAATTGTCTTTTCTAACTTAGAAACCACAGAGATAGCAGGCCCCGGCACCACTGACTTAGCCTCTAGATTATCAAGTCTACTTTCAAGTGAGTCCAAACGCAAATTTTGAGATTTAATATTTGATGTCAAATCACTGATGACCGAGCGAAACAAGCTCATCTCGGCACGAATGGCACGCATCTCCTTCAGGAGCATCTTGAAGTCCAATGCAGGGTCTTCATCGTCGTCGTTCAGACAATTATCATCGCGAGTTACATCATTGTTTATAGCAGCTTTAACACGCTGGGTAATGTTGCATGTTGGCTCGGGTGACGTATTATGTACTAGGTAGGGGTCCTGTGGGTGATTTTTTGGTAGCGCATTCCGTGCATTTCCAATTTTCGCGACGCTTTTTGTCAAGTTTGTAAAATGAGTAAAACCTTTGAGTGCTTAAATTTATGCAGTCTAGGTCATAAGCGGCTTTACATACACAACAGCGCATAAATTCACCTTTAGGAAGCTGCTTATTGCAGGTAGCACATTCAATGAAAGAAGCTTGCATGGTAGGCAGCGTTGCCACATCTACGTCTTTTTACGTAGATCTACTAACTTTAGGCATTTGCTGCAAATCTACGAACTTTAGTCCCAGAATCTAAGGATTTTCTATCAATTTGTACAAATTTATAAATAACGTAACTCATTGTCTCATTAGGCTGAATGGGCATAACTTCCTTTGCATTTGCAAAAAAAAGTTAATACATGTTCCGTTTTATTTTATACTAGCTGACCCGGATGCTGGACCCTGTGCCAGATTAGGCGAATTATCGCCATTTAGGCTACCTTGAGGGGTCAAATGGCGACCAAAAAATCCAATCGGCTACCAGTAGCCATTTAGGCTACCTAGAAAAAAAGAACGGGCTATTTAGGCTAATTCAGGATTACCCCAAAATTTATTAAATAATTTCTTGTTGATAATTGTATAGGAACGTAATATGATATAATAATATGATATAGTAATATGATATAAATTAGACTTATAATATAAATATATGTATAAGTCTAATTTGCATGAAAATAATGAAAATGAATTAATTGTATAATTATTTATGATGCATCGACACGCGACGACGAACCCACTTCAAATTCAAATATTCTTTGTCCATCCAAAGGTTGTCTGGAAGAGATCACTCTTAGTGATAAGACCGCCCTTTGTACGTGTATTTTTATGTAATTTTTTGTCAAATGTTTTATTTTTTGGTGTACAATAAAGTTTATTTATCTTATCTTATCTTATCTTAAAACACTCGTTTTATTCAGTTTTAGCTACCCCACCCTCTTCATTTCACTTAGAAAAAAAAGTACGTAGATCTACGAACTTTTCATGTCGACCTTTTACTAAATCTACGTACATTTCGATTCCGATCTACGTCTTTTTCAAAATAAGAGTTGGCAACACTGATGGTAGGCGACATTGTCCTATGCTTGTATAAATTTTGTTAGCGGATGACACTAAGCACCTTACGCCCTTCAATGGCGCCGTGATGACGCCACGAGTTTTTGTACAAAATTCGGTTTGAGGTTATGAAAATTGTACAAAATAGATAGGTATTCACTAGTTTACCACGTACTATTCATTAACAGTAACGAACAATAAAGTTAAGTTTAACACTTCAATCATAAGTCAATGCAACCCTTTATCGACACTAGCTCAAATGGCGTCACTTTCCAGCGGCTTAGTAAAATCACTAAATACTCCAAATCCATCCAAATTTTGAAGAGATAACGATAGTGCACATGACTCAAGTCACTATGTTGGCATTTATCGGCTTTTTAAACCGAATAACTCACTTTGAATAATTATAAAAGTTTTAATTTACTAAGACAATTTTATCGGCAACTAGCGCCATCTTAACAACTGGACCGATTTAAAAAATTCTTTCACCATTACAATGCTACATTAGCGCTGAGTAACATAGGTTATATTAAATATATATACAGCGTGGGTAGGAGTATACCGACAAATTATAACCAAAGATTCTAATGCCTATTTGGACAAAAAAAAGTAATATAAACATGGGCCAGTAAAGCCTAATTTTCGAGATATTAATTTTTTAAGTAATTCACAAGTTCAAAAAATCTCAAGGGTAACACGCCCTAACTATTTGACGTAATCACACACACCTTCACACAAGTCATCATCATCATCATCATCATCAGCCATATGACGCCCACTGCTGGGCATAGGCCTCCCCCAAGGATCGCCACACCGATCGGTCCTGCGCTGCCCGCATCCAGCGGCTTCCCGCGACCTTGACCAGATCGTCGGTCCACCTTGTAGGGGGCCTGCCTACGGAACGTCGTCCGGTGCGTGGTCGCCAATCGAGAACCTTTCCGCCCCAACGGCCATCGGTTCTCCGCGCTATGTGTCCCGCCCACTGCCACTTCAGCTGAGCAATCCTCCGAGCGATGTCAGTTGTTTTAGTTCTCCTGCGGATTTCATCATTTCTGATTCTATCGCGCAGGGAAATACCGAGCATCGCTCTCTCCATTGCTCGCTGGGTGACCTTGAGCCTTCTTATGAGACCCATAGTAAAGGACCACGTCTCACTCCCGTATGTAATCACTGGCAACACACACTGGTCAAAGACTTTTGTCTTGAGACATTGAGGAATTTTGGATGCGAATACATCACGTAACTTCCCGAATGCAGCCCATCCGAGCTGGATTCGTCGAGAGATCTCTTTCTCGAAGTTGGACTTACCTAACTGGACCGTCTGTCCCAGGTAAACGTAATGGTCAACAACATCGAGTGTAACGTTCCCAACATTAACTGGAGCGGGTACAACATGGGCATTGGACATGATTTTCGTCTTGTCCATGTTCATCTTAAGACCCACTCTTTGAGAAGCATTACTGAGATCTTCGAGCATTGTGTTCAGGTCTTCCAAGGTCTCAGCTATGAGAACTACATCATCGGCAAACCGAAGGTTTGTAAGATACTCGCCATTAATGTTGATGCCGTATCCTTTCCAGTCTAGAAGCTTGAAGATATCCTCCAACGCAGCTGTGAACAGTTTCGGAGAAATAACGTCTCCCTGTCTCACACCTCGCTGTAGTTGGATAGGATTAGAGCTTTGGTTCTGTAATCGGACCGACATAGTGGCGTTTTGGTATAAGTACCTCAGCACTTCGATGTACCTGTAGTCTACTTGACACCTCTGGAGAGACTGCAGCACTGCCCAGGTCTTGATCGAATCGAAGGCTTTCTCATAGTCCACGAACGCCAAGCAAAGTGGCAAGTTATACTCTTCTGTCTTCTGTATAACTTGACGCAGCGTATGGATGTGGTCTATGGTACTGTAGCCTTTTCGGAACCCGGCTTGTTCGGGAGGTTGGAAGTCGTCGAACCTGCGCGCGAGACGATTCGTAATGACTCTCGAAAACAGCTTGTAGATATGGCTCAGAAGCGAGATGGGTCTATAGTTTTTCAGGAGCGTCTTATCACCCTTCTTGAAAAACAACATCACATCGCCTCTGCTCCATGCCTTTGGCGTTCTGCCTTCGAGGATAA
The DNA here is from genome assembly GCA_963082485.1 of Eudonia mercurella. Lineage (NCBI taxonomy): Eukaryota > Metazoa > Arthropoda > Insecta > Lepidoptera > Crambidae > Eudonia > Eudonia mercurella. The sequence continues at coordinate 12,011,253 of OY720032.1, read as the reverse complement.
CGGAATTGAATAGCTTCTGGAGGACCTTAAGTATCGGTTTATCACCCGCTCTCAGAAGCTCTGTTGTGATTCCGTCATCACCCGCCGCCTTGTTGTTCTTAAGCTGCTTGAGAGCCATTCTAATCTCATACAGGCTGACGTCCGGGATATCTTCGGTATAGTGTCGGGTCAGCTTGGCTCTAGGATCTTTAGCCTTGCTTTCAACAGGTGTTTTTGTGGAGTAAAGCTGGCCATAAAAACTCTCGATCTCTCTCAGAATTTCAGGTGTTGATGAAATGATGTCACCTACCTCAGTTTTCAGCCTCGTCATTTGACTTTGCCCAATAGACAGATCTCTTGCGAACACTTTGGAGCCTTTATTGCGCTCAATCGCCGACTTAATACTTTCGGTATTAAATCGGCGAAGGTCACTCGTCAAGGACTTAGAGATCTGCCTATTTAGCCGACGATAGCGAAGGGCATCCGCTGAGCCATGTAGCCTCATTTCATGTCTCTGATCCATGAGTAGCAGTGTGTGGCTGGAGAGTTTCTTTAATTTAGGACGGCGGGTTTTAAAATACTTGGACCCTACCGTACGGACAGTATCCACCACCATGTTGTACACATCGTCCACGTCGATGCAATTTTCAAGAGTTTCGAAGCGGTTCTGGAGCTCAAGCTGAAAGCACTCGGGGTTTTGTATTTGAGCCGGTAGAGGTCGGAGCGTAGATTTTATCAGTCGAGATCTTTCGAGCTTGACGTTGATATTCAATGTGCCTCTGACCAATCGGTGATCGCTTCCTGTCTTAACAGCGTTGATCACGGAGACATCATTGAATATTTGCTTCTTCGTCGACATGATAAAATCTATCTCATTTTTGACTTTACCGTCCGGACTGATCCAGGTCCATTTGCGGCTTACGGGCTTCCTGAAGAAGGAGTTCATCATATAAAGATTCTCCCTCTCCATGAAGTTTGCCAGCATCTGGCCTCTTGCGTTCCGTTGCCCAGATCCAAATTGCCCCACTCTCAGCTCATCACCGCAACGTTTCCCTAACTTTGCATTAAAATCCCCCATCACAACCGTATAGTGAGTTCTGTGGCTATGCATGGCTTTTGAAATCTCCTCATACATAGCCTCCACTTCGTCATCGTCGTGTGTCGAGGTCGGAGCGTAAACCTGTATGACATTCAGTGAATATCGTTTGGATATTCTGAGTATCAGGTACGCTACCCTGCTTGACACACTTCCGATGGTTACCACGTTGTTGACAAGGGACTTATGGACGATGAATCCGACACCACCAAGGGACAATTGGTCGCCCTCCCGGTGGTATAGTAAGTTACCAGATTGTAGGATAATCGAGTCCTCTCCCTCTCTTCGGACTTCAGATAAGCCAATGACATCCCAGTGTAACTTACTAATAGCCTCTTCCAGCTCTGTGAGCTTCGCGTCGGTCCTCAATGTGCGCGTGTTGTAGGTTGCCAGGTCGAGTCGTTTATGTTGGTAGCCGGATCTTACCCGGAGATTCTTAGCACCCCTTGCCCTGCCGTTACCGTAGCCGCTACCGTAGCTAGGAATGGCAGGGCCGCCGGGGACTGGGGGCCTATTTGTGGGTTTGTTGTTCATGTTGGGGGGGGGTTTGCCATAATCGCCACGCTTGGCAGGCGGGTTGGCGATCGCAGTATGGCCTACTGTTTGAGGGAGGCGCTGCTGCCCGTCTCCTGAAGGCGGTTTTCCCTTTGTCGCCTTCTACGACTCCCACGGGAAGATAGGGGGTAATGCTATTCTAAGCCGGCATCACACGGCATACACAAGTACATAGTAATAATTAATAATCAATGTCTCACACTGACGTTGACTTCATTCGTCGTTTATCGTATTTTGTCGGAGTCTTTCGTGAAGTTTGACGTTTTCTATTTCACTCTTTGAACTTAGGTTTTGTTTACAAGGAAGTACTGTCGATAATTATTATTTTTGTTCTAAAAATAAAGTAAGTTAATTACGCAGTTTTAGACCCATATTGATATAACATAATTTACTCGTAATACCACCAGGAATCCTTGGTTTTAATTTGTCGGTATACTCCTTCCCACGCTGTATATATGTAAGTACTAAAAACAACAAATTAAATTTTCCAATAAAAAAATATTTGTTTGTTTTGTTATCATGGAAACCATTGATATAATATTTAACTCAATGATGGAAACTGTCAAAGCGTAGCTTTGTAGTTTGTTGTTTGTTGTCACAGCTTGTAGTTTTTAAATGAAAAAAAAATTTCAAATATTTATTTATATTTGTAAGCTGTTAGCAATTCTAAAATAAATAAATAAAGTTTTTAGCATCTATTGATATCGATATTGCTCAATAGGAAATGTTTAAAAATAGCGAGCTATGACGTCACCATGACTTGAAACTATCATGATCACTTACACTAGAATTATTATAATTAACGGGATTATTACTAATACATGCTAATACTCACACAAGAAATAATATGGTAATTATACCGTTAATAATCATTATTTTTATAACGTCACCAAACCAATACGTTCCATCAATCTAGTGTTTATTGGTACTGTTTGTCATGTAGGTAATGCAAGGTATGGCTTAAAAAGTAGTCTAACGAAGTCATCAAACCACGATTTCTCACAATTAACCCGAGCTTTATCCGTTTGCCTACCGACGCTTCATGAATGACATTTCAATGATTTTTAATTGAATTGAATTGAAGCAAATCTCAGTCACGGTCAAGAAATTTGATCCCTACATAACTTTTCAGTTTACGAAATCGAAATTGATTCTCTTTTGTATGTTGAGTATTGTTGAGTCATTATTATCTAACTCATGACTTCATTTGTGGCTGGACCATGCATGATTCATAAACTATAAATTCTTAAAAGAGACCATTGTTCAACTTTTGTAGTAATTAACTATGTTCATTCAAAATCGCTAATAGGGTTAGCTAAGATATGTTATGTTTACCTACATAGTCCTTGAAATTAGGCAAGAATTGGCAACACAGAATTTATTTTTTCTTATTAAGTAATGTTAAACCTGGGTGCCTGGTTTCCATACTATTTGTATGGCAAAATTTTAACTCTTCTCATTTGTCACCAGAAGGATATGCGTCAATACCATACAAATTCATATTTTGGTGAACATTATCGTATGTCAAATAAATCTCGCACCAGGCACTCCAGTGTCAGGTTAATTCAAGCTGGGGCCCAAACATAGAACAGATTCAATCACCTGGAGTCTTCTTTTTTTGGGGGCTTACATACACCTCAGTCCATGTAAAAGTAATGCTCACATTCCTATGTTCGCTGCAAACATTTTGTGCTGAGAAAACAAATACTGCGCAGGGAATACTGCTGTCCTGAAATATATATGACGAATAAATTTAAATAACGAACACTTGGTTCTAGTGTAAACACATAGGCTGATATGGTAAGCTAGAGGTATATAAATAAGACTTAATAAATTTTCTATTAACATATTTCAATAAGATATTTACTTACTATTTACTAACTAAAATTGCTTTCACAGGTTCTAAGAAAATGTAGCTTTGCTGTGGTAATAATAAATAATAGAAACCACACTGATAAGTCGCATACTCATATAAACTACGCATAGTTTTGAATATAAAAGGTTCTATTGTAATAAATAATTAAATCAAAGAATATTATTTATGTATCACAATTATAATTTACGTATTTTATTGACGTATTTTGAAGACAATGATAAAATAGTCTCCTAAATTACCTTGTAATTATGTGGTATCACAGGCGATATTTGTCGGCATACCAGCTTGACTCCATATTGTGAAAGGTCGTATGTGGTCCAAGCTCGAGGGTACAGAGCAGTATACTCACAGTCTTCGGCATTCAAGTTCCATTCCCATGATGGTGGGGCTTTCTTAGGCTTTCTAGAAAAAAAAATCAAAGGCCATTTATATTATATTCTTAACAGTGAATCCGACCGGACAATCAAGGACCCTCTCGATTTACAGTCAACACCGGCTGATCATGCGTATGATGTCTACGACCTGGGACCTGGTCAACCGGAGCCGAGGTCGTACGACGTTAGAATTTTAAAAGGAATTTTATTATCGACCAAGAAATTACTTTAATAGTGTTATGTTTGTAATATTTATGTTTTGTTATAATTATTATCTAAATAAGGAAGCGGGTAGTGGTCCAACACTGTGCGGTGCTTTTACAGGGTATCTCACAATGTCTACTGTACTTAATATTTTCTTTTGGGCCATCTTTAAAGTACCTGTGATATGAAAAATAAATATTTCAAAAAAAATTTGCACGCTCGATGGCTACGTGTTGAACAAGTGGCGTCCTTTGCTGCTGTCCCTTACCCACTTTTAAGAGCTCGAGCGCGCGAATACCAGACATAATAGAATTTGAATTGTTATCGGCCACCTGGTTTTTTTTTTTTTTTTTGAGAGAGTTTGCTGATTGCCTCAGACGGCATTTTCAGCTTCACCGGGCTTTTTTGGGGGCGGCGAGGAACGTAAAGGGTCCCTCAAGCCGTGTGAAACGAATCACCTTTGGAGGTTTTCTAGAGGGAACGGCATCGCGCACTAGTGCGCGTCCCCGTGCCCTGCTAGATTCTCCGAAGGGTTCGGATCGGATCGGGGCCACCTGGTGGTCGATCGACGCTCAAGGGGTTATGGAATCTAACAACCAATGGCGTCTTGCGACGCATCAAGCGGTTTTCTTGTTCATTGCGTTCTTTCTATCACCATCGTCTATGACTGCCGAAGTAGGTAAAACGCGCAATTAACAAGAAATCCGCTCGCCGCGTCGCAAAACGCTCCATGCTTGTGGCTGGGGCCTAAAGAACAAGACTCCGCTCCTATGTACTAATTGCACTATTTATTATTTATATAATGACAACATTGAAGTTGTTACATGTTCCTTATGTGTATTCACAGTTTACCATATATTAAAAATATGATAATATGTTTTAATATGTATAAGGATTAGCATGTTGGATATTAATTTGTATGATAATTACTCTAATAAAGATTAACTTTTAATTGCACAGAATCAATTAAGAATCTTATCTTAAGAGTCTTACTAGGTACTATATGGATATCTAAAAGAAGATAAGACTTAATCATTGAGTATCAAAAACAAAGTATGACAATTAGTAGGTATTGAATTAGTAAATAAAAAAAGGTTTAATTTTGTTAAAACTAAAATTAGTTTTAGTTAAAAATTAAAATACTATCTGAAACTCTGACATAATATAATTCAATAAACCTTCTACAATTCTAAAGAGCAAAATATGTCATAAATTACAAACAAAAATTACTGCTAGGTTAGATATATAATATGTGCCTATTTTTTGTTAGAGCACTAATTAGTTTTAAGTATCCTTTGTATCTGGGACACTTGTATTTGTATGGTAATAATAATAATAAATAAAATAAAATAAAATAAAATAAAATAAAACAAAATAAATACATAAAATTAATGTAGAAATACAACAAATGAGGAGATTATAGATTAATATTTCTGATTTAACTTGCTCATCATGTCATTTTAAATAAGTTTTTAAATTTAAGTGTTCTTAACAGAATATAAATATTAATTTACAAATTAATAAATAACAGCAGCCCAATCCCAGCCTTACACTGCCTAAAACAAGTTGTTGAATAAAATTAGTAAATCAAGCAGAAGTGAAGTTACAAAAAAACTTACTCATATGTCGCAAGGACCGATTGAAATATGGTTTCCTTTTTATCGTTCTGTATGTTCACAATGAACTGGCACTCTGGAACTGTGACATATTCATAAAAACCTGGACTTAGCTGGAAACGACAAAACTCCCCCTTGAAACCTCTGCCAATAGTTCCTCCACCAATACCACCTATGGGACAACCTACAAAATAAAAATAAGATTTATTTTACAGAGATTATTGTGACAGTGTTTGGTGTGCCCATGAAACAACACAGAGATATCCCTCCGTATTCTTACTACTTTTTATAATAGGTATCTAGTTTAAATTAATATTTTCCCTTTTTTTGGTTGTTATTTTATGTACCATACATGTTAAAAATAAAGAGAGAAATTTTATAATATCCATGCATGACTATTAAATTTTAAGAAGGATGATTGCACTCAGCCAATACTCCTTTATACCTATCTTGTTATTTTAGAAAATTACTTTTACATATTTTAATGTATATATACTTATAAACACAAAATCATTTATATCTTAAAATTAAGAGACATAAATAAATGAGCATAAATGTTATCTTATTGTTTATCTTATGTTATCTTACTACATAATATGTTATCTTATTTTGTGAAAACCAGAATCTAGAAAAATCTTAGCACTTACCATACATTCTTTGTGCTGAAATAAGATGTAAAAAGTCCATGATGGGACGTTTTTTATTCCACTTCTTTGCAATATAATATTTTAAATATCTGCAATTCACACAAGATTTAGTAATTTATAATTCAAAAAACAGTTTTTTTCTTAAATAATGGCACAGCTGGGTCTAACAATTTGTTTTTTATTGGTCTGACTTATTATGTGGTTGCATATGTGTTAAAAAAAATCTGTTTTTTGTTATTATGCCTCTAGGGCCAGCAGTTTGACTGAGGCATGAGCAACATAAATCTAAGCCCTGCATTGCAGGACACTGTGGCTAAATAGTAGAAATAGTCAACCAGAAGGGTTATGTATATAGCAAATATCAAATAATAAAGCAAATCATTTATAAAACTAATTAATTGCATATGAGGGAAGTTAAATAAATTTATATTACCTTGCTGAGAGGGGCATCATATCGAATATTTGATGCGGTTTTGGCTTAATAATTTGTTTGGATTGCAATGGGTATTCATGGTTCAATTTGAGCTTCAAGCCAATAGCTGATGGCTTATCAAACTCGGATCCTATATCTCCGAGTCTCTCCATCTCCAGCATCAGTAGGTATATCAATACTTAAATAAGAATCGGTATCGAATTTATTACCTTTACAAACTAACTGAGGCTAGTCGACGCAAAGCACGATAAGGAATAATCAAAGAAATCAAATCAGATAGAATGAGGCAAAAAATAAAAATAATTAATAATTTGAGAACACAATGCTTTTTTAATTGTGAACTTTAACTTTGTCAGTCAAATATTTTAATTTAAGGTGTTGACTGAAAACCGGCACCAATTGCAGGAAATAATAAAAATTCAAAACTATTGTCGAAGAGTACACGGATTGTACACCACACGCTACTTACACAGACTGACAGACACTGACTTACTGACTGACTTTGACAATGACAATAATGACGTTCAGACTGAGGGTATGTTCCGATATGCACTGCGAGACTGTAAGGTGTGACGTCAATTTAGTATACTGCGAAGCCGTTCCTTTATAGTTAGCTATACTGGTTACTGTTTGAAATGGAACACAGTCCAGTATACTGTCATCCATGCTGTCATCCGTGTCCATATCATTTCTGGACGCTATTGATCATGTGATCAAAGTTCTGAGAGCACCTTACCTCGAAAATGCCAGTGCTTACAGTACACAAATGGCGACGATTTATGACGTCATACATTTCCCTAGGATACTGCGGCAGTGTACTGTCAGTCCATAACGGAACAAATTGCTCACCAGTAAGAGCACTGGACAGTGCTCGCAGCGTATATCGGAACATACCCTGAGATGGTAGACAATCTGTCTACCATCTGTCAAAGTGACTAACTAACACTACGAAGTAACTAGGTATACCTAATCTGTGGTATCGGATAGTTAAACAACACTGTCTATAAACCCTATAAACCTTATTTTGTATAAATATATGTAAAAATTGCAAAAATATCGACGTTTTCATTATTTTAATAAAGGTTAATGTAATATTTTGACCAAATACTATCAATAGTATCGATAGTTTCACTTATTCGAAAGTCAACGGTTGCACAATACTATTGTTCCCTGACCATCTAGATCATGAAGCTGTTATACAGCTTCATGATCTAGATCACCCTTACAATAAAGGCTGTACCTTGAATTGAAGGCCTCACTATTGCATTAGACAGGCAGCAGAGAAAGAGAAATGCCACCAATAATCCTAGAATATTTATTAATGCCCATGACCACTCCAGCAAGAGAAGCAACGACCCCAAAAAGGAGCGTGCTCTACTAAACTCTCTTGGTAAAAGCGGTCAAAGTAATAGAGTTACTTAAAATTCGCCATAATTTTAACTTAATTAAGCAAATAATAATAAACGTTTTAAATTGTTTTTTGGGCCCGCGTGGTGATGTATGGCCCGTTCTCACTGTCCAACCATAGGGAAGGTAACACTATACATTTATTGTAATAATACAAACTTCAAAATGATTTTACGTGAACAAAGTCACTGATTGATAAAAGGGTCATTTCGCGAAACATGGAAAAAAACTATTTCTAGTTGATTAGAAATTCTATCTCATTTTTCAGTTACTTTTTTTGTTTAAGCGAGGTTTTAAACATAATTTAACGTAAGGTGACACAGTTACGAACCTTGTGTTCTAAAAACTCATTTTCTAATTTAATTAAAACTGAGTAAAACATCATTACCATCTAAAGAAAATTCAGTTACTTTTTTTGTTTAAGCGAGGTTTTAAACATAATTTAACGTAAGGTGACACAGTTACGAACCTTGTGTTCTAAAAACTCATTTTCTAATTTAATTAAAACTGAGTAAAACATCATTACCATCTAAAGAAAATATATGTGCACAAAACTTTCAAAATATATATTTCAATAATTATGATCGCCAAACTCGATTTTTTCAAACGTTTAGTAATCTGTATTTTACCGTAAACAACATAATAAATAGCGTTTATAATTCAGAACAGCATAATAGTCAAAACGAAATTTCAAAAGTTTGTAACAGAAATTCGTCATTACCATCGCGCTAACGTCAAATTTACTTTCTTGAAAGATCTACGTGATGTATCTTACTGTCCCCGTGCACACCACTCTCCTCAGTCGCTTGCACGAAATGTACCACAGCGCACGTCACGGTGAGTGCTCTTTAAATACTTTTTTTGTTACAAATCATATGTCTAGGAAATGGTTGTCACGTATTCCCATCATTACCGGTAAATACGTTTTCTAGGTAATTATAAATTAAGTATAATTGTTAGCATTAGAACTTATTGTGACTCCCAGGACAAGTTCTCAAAAAGGCGGTCACAAAATAGTAGCGCTAAGAATTCAGGATTTGTTCAAAAAAAACACTACGTTTGTCATTACCATCATCATCATTACCGTTTGATTTGTGTTGATGGTAATGACGTTATGTTAATGGAAATGATGAATTCAAAGTTTCAAAATTTCTTATTAGTAGCAATTTGTTCTATTTTACTTAAAACGTTGTTTGCTTTCATGCTTTAAAATAACCGAAATACCAGCTGGAAGGTGAATGGGTTTTTTTGTGCGTTATCTTTATTTTAATTTGCTAAAAATATTAAATTATCCGTGCTTGTCTGGATTATAGTATTATATTAGCCAGCTTTTCTTGTCAGCATTCGTAAGTGGTGAATCGAGATTATGCGCCAGTGCATCAAAAAAGGCGATTGGCCAGCATCCTGACACTTCCTTTGCATAATTAACAACAAGGTCGCTCTATTTGCTAAAAGTGGACATTGATCCAAACCATGGCTTGGATAGGATATGATGATCTCTAACCACCTTTTGGGGAATAATGGTCGTGGGTTTATGCATACATACTCTAAACATATTTTAACTTTAAAAATACATCATACAAAATATTATTTTATTTCAGGTAGTTGCCGTTTTTAAAAATGAAACTTCAATATTACATAGTACTACATATTGAAACTATTCATCATCAGCTCATTTACGTCCCCACTGCTGGGGCACGAGCCTTCCCTATGGATGGATAGGGAGAACGAGCCATAAACCACCACGCGGGCCCAGTGCGGATTGGTGGTTGTTAACGACTGCTAATGCAGCCGGGACCAACGGCTTAACGTGCCTTACGAAGCACGGAGGAGCTCGAGATAATAATTTTTGGTCACCCATCCGATGACCGGCCTTTGCGAATGTTGCTTAACCTCAACACTCGCAGACCGGGCGCGTTAACCACTGCGCCATCGAGCTCCACCTACTTACTATTGAAACTATTAGATATGTGAAAAAGACAGTGCTGAAAAAATTTCCACGAAGGGAATTCGCACCCCATGACATGCCAGGTCAGGTGCACTACCACACTATTTGCGTAAAATTATATGTATATGTAATCATAAATATAGCTTGCCTAATTCTTAACTGATCTTTCATCATTTGTAAAAATATTTAGATCGGATGTTGATGACGTAGTTGTCGACATTGAATAGGGCTTACAGAGTAATGGCTGATTTACACGTTTTAAGTTGTTAAGTAGGTAGCTAAATTTAAACTTAATTTTATGTGGCTTATATTTAAGTATATGTCCATATGTATTTAAGTAATTAGTTTGCTTAGTTCACTCAAGATGGACGATCAACCACGTAATGAAGTCGTAAATTCTGTGCTAAATTTGTTATGAAGTCAAAGATGAAATAATTAGGGAAATAACCATACCTAAAAAACTGGGTGAGAAATTGAATAAATAGAAGAGATCAGTATGGCCAAGGATCAAGTGCCACTTTGTTCGAGGAGCAAGCGAATGAAGATTTAATAACAAGTACATTTTAATGCGTCACGCATGGCAGAAGACTCTTTTATTTACTTGTTATAGATAATCTTTTATTTACTTGTTATAGTTATAGATAACAAGTAAATAAAAGAGTCTTCTGCCATGCGTGACGCATTAAAATATTAATTATTAATATTAATTTCGTTTTCCACTTTAGAAAGTGGAAAACGAAATACAGAAAAAAGATACTGTAATGCGATGTGCATTAGATGCAAAATTAAAATTACATATTACAATATATTTTCTCAATACTGGCAATAGTTTTCGCAGTCTATCTCATTTTTGTAGAGTTTCTAAATCGAGTAAATATGTTTAATACAATAATCAATAATTTAATACGAACAATAAAATTGAACCCGAGCGCGTCGCTCACTACATTTCTGCATTTAACTAATATTGTGCCAGTCCACACGTGTCAAGTGACAAGCCCCGCCCACCAATTTAACCGAAAAATAGACAAAATTCTAAATATCTTGTTTAGTTGTTAGCTAAATTTTAACTTGCAACTTGCTACTAAATTTTGTGTTTACATGCAATTAATCACTTAAAGTTAAGTTAAAATTTAGTTACCTACTTAACAACTTAATACGTGCCATAAGAGTAGATTAATTTCGGCGAGTTGGATTGAGCCATGATAGCATAGTTAAATTAAAGACCGAGATTGTGTTTGTTACGAGATTTGTTGAATTTTAATTTTTGTGTTATTAAACTTTACAAATTTATAAGTAAGTGTTTTATTTACAAGTTAGCAACTACTTATTTATGAAAAAAATACATAGGTATGTCTTCTAAAATAGGTATCAGGTAGGTACTTAATTATTATTTTTGCCGTAAAAGCTCGTCATTACCAAGCATTCCTAATCATTACCATTCTCAAAAAATCATTGCCATTAGCCTAACGTCATTACCATTTCTCTTATTATTTTTTGAGATCAAATATTATCTAAATTCTTGGTTAAAAAAGAGTGCCTTTGTTCAGCAGATCTTACTTAATAGTACTTCTTTCGATTTTTGAAACTTTGCACGCATTTCAGATTAATTTACAAAAAGGCTTAAAAATAAATCAGAAAAAATCCAAAACGCGAATCCACCCAGAAGACAGTTTGTAATATAGTTTAATTTAAAGGTCTAGTCTCTGTTGCTGTATTTCTGAGTAATCTTAGTCAAATCATCAGTAACTCCACTTGTAAATATTTTTCTTGGGACAAATTGGGGTCACGGGAGTTAATTAAGTAAATTAATTTAAATTAAAAAGCGTAGGTAACCCATGAAGGTAACCCATGGGTTACTAAGATATAAATAAAATAAAAAAGTATAAAAGTTGATGATTGATATAGTACCTAAGTGTTATTATTTTTGTGGATACTAAACTAAAACGTTTTTAGTAATAACATAATAAACGAATTTTATGCATGTAAACATCTAAATTTTTGTGTTAATAGTTACTTAGTACTAAACCATGACTATTACTGTTACTTAGTCACGTTTTTTTTACTGCTAATCATAAAAATATTCTTGGTGTATTGGTTAATGTTTCTCTACTAGGTCGTCTAGAGGATTTTTAGCGATAAGCCCACCTATTAGATAGTTTGTAACTTTTAATGCTTTTCGTTATACTTTTATACGATTTTCATACATTGTAACCCTTTAAAACGTGAAACGTAAAAAATGTCATATAATTGTGTAAAGTGTATATTTATTTATGTATATTCAGTTGTAATATTTAGGTAAAGGCACGACTGCGTAACATGTTTGTAGCGTATCATATCTGTGCGGTTTCAAATTCTGCTGACAATGTTAGCTACAGTAAGCTAGTTTTAAAAGTTTAAGTGAATTATGCATCATTCTAGCCAAGTTAATGGTACGTTAGTAATTTAAGCAGTTAACATAATTATCGTTTATTGTAATTTACATTTTTTTTCTTTTTGTATTTCTTTCTCACATGGGGGAGGAATGATGTGGGGACACTTGAGGTGTCGTTTTCCCGTAGCGTAAGCATAATAATGTAAAACCGGACTTTTAGCGGCAGTCGTCCCGCGCCCCTAATAAAGAGCACATACCGTAATAGCATAGTAGAATGAAACAAGTAGGTCGACTCGGCCCCCGAGCAAGCGATAATCACCTAAACTTGTAGGGCTGTCGCTTTTAACCCTTCGAACGATAGCATCTCTAGTACTAATAAGTCTTAGCGCGATATTGTTTTATTTATTTAAAAATATTTTACGACTTTACTAGGAAATTGTCGAAATTTGTCCAATTCCGTAAATAAAAAGAGACAGTGTCATATATCGTTAGATTGGCAAAAAAATAAGCTTTGCGACAAAAATATCATTTATACATAATTATTTATATAAAATATTACAAAAAATTACAAAGTTTTAATGTTGTTATTTTTTTTATGCCTACACTCACCCAAGGTTCGAAGAGAAAAAACTACGCACATTTCACATCGCCACTATCACTAAAAATCACTATTGTCACTTCATCTTTCATTTACGATTATGATAACGGTCGATAGATTACTTACTAATTTGAACGTATGGATATTTGATATTCTATTATGAAGGGACAGATGAAAGAGTATTGGCAATACGCTATTGGCATTCAATGTAGTACACAAGTTTTTATAAAATAATGTACTTACATGTGAGGTCACACTACGTTTTCAATATTAGTGATTCTTATGAAACAAATTTGGTTTTATATTTTTTATTTTTGGCATAAGATTACACAATGTACTTACAGGGGGTCGTACGCCTAGTATGTGCTTAGTAGTGAGATTCGAACCCAAACTAAGTCTTCAAGATTAGTAGATTCTTACGAAACAAATTTGGTTATACCTAGTAGTAGTAAATTTTCATAGCAAAAGTCACATAATGTACTTACGGGGGGGTCGAACGCCCAGTAAGTGTCTAAGATTGGTATGTGTCTATTAGTAGTAAATTTCCATAGCAAAAGATTACACAATGTACTTACGGGGGGGTCGAACGCCCAGTACGTGTCTAAGATTGGTACGTGCTTAGTAGCGGGATTCGAACCCACATAACGTTTCAAGATTAGAAGATAGATACTTACGAGATACTTACGAAACAGTCAGTAGAATCAGTAGAACATATTTCTGCCGCTGTTTGCTGCATATCATAAAGAAGGAAAAGGTACTCGTGTAAGAAAAACGAGAAAAAAGGGTAAAATATTAATATAATAAAAAAACACAAACAACACAAACAATCTGATATACAGCTTTATACGTATATACAAACGCAATAACTAGAGGTGATCATAACATAATAATACATGTTTTCAAGTAGGTACTTTATGATAGTATTATCCTGCAGTTTTGTACATACAGCAATACGGCAAACAATGGTATGAAAAATAAGAAACAATCTAATATACAGCTTTATATGTACAGACAAACTCAATAACTAGAGGTGATCATAACTTAATACATGTTTTCAAGTAGGTACTTTATGACATTATTATCCTGCAGTTTTGTACATACTGCAATACGGCAAACAATAGTATGACAAATAAGAAACAATCTGATATACAGCTTTATACGTACAGACAAACTCAATAACTAGAGATGATCATAACATAATACATATTTTTAAGTAGGTACTTTATGACATTATTATCCTGCAGTTTTGTACATACTGCAATACGGCAAACAATGGTTTGACTAATAAGAAACAATCTAATATACACCTTTATACGTACAGACAAACACAATATCACAAAAAATAATATAACATTTGATATATACATATACATAATAAGACACGATTAGAAGTCCTGTTCATCAAACTACAATACTGATACGTCGGGAATAGAATGCTATGTATGACCGGCAACAGGCACAAAGGCAGTTTTTATATTTATTATACGATTACGAACAACTGAATATGAACTGTGTAGATGTTAATACGAGTCTGTCAAAAAAAAAATTAAAAAATTTGCCAAGTACCTAAGCACCCCTCAAGAATTCTTCCTAGTACCGCCTGATGCCATAATGTAACTATATCTGGATGTTACATTACAGCATATTAGTGGACAATTGTCCTGTCATTGAAACACTGATTGTCAAAGACAATTGGGATAATAACAAACACAACAAAGGAACCATCCATTTAGATCTCGCAAACATAAAAATCACACATCCAAAAATGGTACAACTAGGCACAACATTATCGACGACGCGCAGCTTTCCGAACCTGTACATCGTGGCCTGGAAGTTCTAGGGCTGTGTGCCAAGCAACCCAACAATCACCGAAGCACAATGACTGGTCGCACTCCACGCATTTCAAATGTGTAGCCTTCCTTGTACCATTCCGACGACAGATGTGACAATACATGCGTTGTGTTTGTGTGTTGAATTGAGGAGTATGTCTGATATCCATCCTGAGCCTCGTGCTTTGGTGAACAATCGTCAAATTTGCTTGTGGACGAGTGCAGTGGCCATGCTTCTCCACAAGAGAATTTGCGAGACTTTCGCGAAATGCACGATGCGTTAACGAACGGATATCACGACGCTTCAATGAAGACACCAACATAACCCATGAATTGTGAACACTGACGTTCAGCAACCTTTTAAAAATCTTCATATACCATTTCAAACATCTCTTTCTCTCCATCAAAAACATGGAGAGTTTTTGATCTTTGAGATCAACACCCCCCATGGTTTGATTGTAATCTTTTACAACGAGTGGTTTGACCAGCTCGCGTCCTGCCTTTCGACCAACGTAGGTTTCGTTGACGTGGTATGTTGAAATCATATTCACCATTTTGGAGTCCTTCCATGAAATGCATGAAATGTCTCCAGAATGACGAGCTATGATTTCACCCTTACGCACGTTCTTCGGAGCCTTTGCGATCTCCACTGGTACGTGCTTGCGATTAACCCGCAATGTTCCAAGACAATCAAATCCCAAACTCTTGAGGTACCGTGCCAACGCTGGACAATTATAGTAATTATCCATCGTAAGACAGTGCCCCCTCCGTTCGAGACCTTTCAATAAAACGAGCACCACTTGGGCGCTCTTGCTAGCTAAGGCAGCACTAGGGGCCTCGATGTCACCGCGGTTAGAATTCTTCCCGGTATAAATATCGAATCTGTACATATAGCCAGTTCTCGACTCGCAAAGTTCGAAAGATTTAATACCAAATCGAGCAGCCTTAGAACTAATAGCCTGGATCCAGGACAAGCGACCCTTGAATAAGGTCAAAGACTCATCGATGGCAATATCTGTATCTAAATTATACAATGACTCGAAAGAATGATTCAAATGTGCGAGAACTGGCGCTACTTTCCGCAACTTTGCTGAAAGCGTGACTCCTCCAATTGACGGCAAATGCGGACTCACATCAGCATTGTCCGTGAAGTGTAGAAATTTGCTTAGCAATATGTAGCGGTTATATTGCATCAACGACCTGAACTTGGGCATTTCCAGGTAGCGGTTGCCTCTCCAGTAATCATATTGAGTTGTGCGTGGATCTAAACCCATAAATATAAAAATGGCAAATAATACATACATCTCGTCTACATCAGTGGGTTTCCACAAGTGTAGGCGAGATGTAGATTTCAATGTACCGTCTGCTTTTTTAGCATCGATCACTTGCTGCGCATATCTATTGGTTTCCCTGACTATATGCTCCATGAAGTCCTTACACCAGATATCAGTAAAAACTTCATAAGGCGTATCGTAGTCTTTGATAGGCCCAGGCGTAGGACCCGAAAAAGTTTCGGGTACACTCCTGAAGGTATCAAAGTCTGCTTGCCAGTGGAAATCAGTAGATATGTTTACCAAGTTTTCAATGGCGTCATCCAATGCATTCTCCACCATATGTAATAATTCACGAACAGGTTCTTCTAATTCGTCGTCGTCCGGGATATCTCTAGCCATACCACCTAATGCACCGGGCACAGACTCCGAATTATAGACATCGTCATAATCAGAGTCGTACTCACTGCCATAGGGTACCAATGGCACAGCGTGCCTTCTAGACGCCACCGACACCGTACCCGATGGTGATGAGACGGCATCCAGGTATTCGGCAACACTATGTGACGGTCCCTGGACACCACTAGTACCAGGTTGTGGATCCTGATGACTAATGGTACCTACCTCATCACATCCTGCTTCCAAAACCGGCGCGCTGTGTATTGGAGATATGCCTGAGAGATGACCCACCCACCGACGGACGTGGTCGACGCCTCCCGCGGTCTCGAACACTGCATCCACCTCTTCTTCATCCATGTCTACTGCTTCGGATAGCTCCAATGCAGAGACACTGAAAAAAAAACAATATTAGTACAGGGGTACAACTGTGAACATAATGATCCTGACAGGATTACAGGAGAGTGGAAAGAATTCGGAGGCGTGGTTCTGGCCCAGCTCCGGTCCCGTCTGCAGCGAACCCGCGGGCATGGAGAGCCCTACGTTCACACAAGGGCTCGCAAGAAGGATTGAGGGGGGTTCCCATGATCCGGACCCCCCTCAACTCGACCGTGGAGTCGAGTAGGTGAGCGCCTGACGAGGCGTCCGCTACATCGAGGCGCGGCTACGGTAGAGTCCCATCTCAATCCGCCGAGTCCCACATATCTCCCGTGCTCGCTTCAGTTCCGGGAGAATGCGTAATAGCATTTCTTTGCGTAAAAAAAAAAGAGCGTGAGCGCATCTAGTACTAAATACTTACTGGATGGACTGTTCCAGCACGCGTTTACGCTTGATAGAACCTCTGGGGGTCTTCGTGATTTCGACGGCCTTGTCAGTGCACAAAGTCCCAGAGGCTGCGCGTTTCACGCAGAAAGCAGTCAACGGAAGGGGTGGAGGCGGCAGAGATGGCGAGACGAGACGACGCGTCCTAAAACAAACAATAAAAACAAATGCAATGCAAACCAATTCAAAGATCAGCGTGTGAAACACACGGTGATATAAACTCACCGTGGTGGTGGTGGTGGTTGCGGTGGCACCCACAAAATTGGCGCCGGCTCCTCAACTACATCCCTAAACTGGACGTTTTGGGCGGCAGCTAAAATTAGCTGCCGCCGAGCTGCCAGGATCGGCCGGGGAGCCTCAATGGCTCCTGGAGTTACAGACCTCGACCGTGATCTAAAAAAAAACATAATAAAAAATTAATAAATAAATAAATAAAAAAAAATTTACGTAAATAGAAAAAAAACATTGTGCACAAATTGTTTTTTACTTTTTACACACACATACTGACTTTATCTTATACCAAATAACTATCCAATAAATTTTTATCATAACACTTTAGTAACACCTTTTCGTCCGATTGTACCGTATTGTAATGACTTTTGGGACCTCGTTTCATTGAAAATACAATTGTGTTACATTCTTATTATATATCACAAAACTGATTCTACATTCTGATTCCTGGATAAATTTACAACAAACTTATCTATATCTGAACACACAATGTGTAAAATAAATATTGTTTTCAAAGACATGACGCAATAGGCATGATGACAGTAATTAAAAACTACTAAAATACTATATTTATTGAATAAAACTTGAAGCTTGGAATATAAAATACGCATTGTTTTTTTTATTATAAGTGTGATTAATATTTATTTTTATAAAATAAAACTACAAAATAAGGCAATCCGCCATGATATCTTGAACACCAGGTTCGCTCGGGCACCCGCTGTGATACACCACCTACATCTGAATGCGTTGATCCCAATTTGTCACCCTTTTCCTGTAACGTTACCCTACGACCCAAGCAACGAAATACAGATGGACAACGTGAATCTGATACCATAACTTTAGCGGACATCAGAGGTGTCATTAAGCAAGAAATGATGGCTATTGTGAGAGCACAGGTTACCGACGAACTAAAAGCGTTAAAGGAACAGATGTCCAATTATCACGATTCAATAGCATTTATTAGCAAACAATACGAAGACCTGAAGACTAGTGTTGATGAAAAAACTGCTACTATACAAAAACTTCTTATAGATAGAGAAACACTGCAGTGTACTGTTAGGGACCTGTCTTCTAGACTAGTCTCAGTGGAACAAAACATGCGTGAAAGTAATTTAGAAATTAATGGGATCCCCGAGCACAGTACTGAAAACTTGGTCAATACGGTGATTCAACTAACAAAAGCTGTTAACTAACCCCTGGATAAAGAAGACATATTGAATGTGACCAGAGTCGCCAAAATGTCAAAAGAGAACAACAAACCACGAGCAGTGGTTGTCAAACTGCGTAGTCAGCGCCAGCGTGACTCGATTCTTGCCGCAGTAATCGTCCACAATAGGAAGAACCCTACAGAGAAGCTGTGCTCAAGTCATTTGGGAATTGGAGGTTCTCGCGTACCAATATTCGTGGCTGAACACCTTACGCCCAGTAATAAATCATTGCATGCCGCGACACGAAAGAAATCTAAAGAAATGGACTATAGATTTGTATGGGTCAGGAATGGTCGTATTTATGTGCGAAAGAACGAAGCATCCCAGGCTATTCTAATACGTGGCTTGGAAAGTTTAAGACTTATAGTGTAGATGTGTACTTAATTTTTCTGACTGTTTTTCGATGTTACCTCACCAGTGTTTTTAGTCGTAAACATTAAATACGATAAAATTAATATTTATTATCAGAACGTCCGTGGAATCCGAACTAAAACGAATGATGTGCTTAAAAATATACTAATGCATAGTTATGATGTAATTGTATTTACGGAAACTTGGCTTAATTCCAATATATGTGATAATGAGTTTATTGATTCTAGATATACTGTTTATAGAAGGGATCGTTTTGCTACCAATTCTCTTAAGGGTGAAGGAGGTGGGGTGCTTATAGCAGTGTCAAATCATATTTTATCAACAAGAATGCATTCTTGGGAAAGCGATGGCGAAGATTTGTGGATAATGCTATGTTTAAATTTTAATGGTCAGGTTACAAAATTGGCTATTTGTGCAGTATACCTACCTCCACCACCTCGAATTGAAATTTTGGCAAAATTTCTCGACAGTGTTAATAATGTTGTAAATATTGTTAATTGTGGTGGACTGTATTTTTGTTCAATTAAAACTCTTCTTCGATGTATTTAGTGTCTTCTTTATTTCCCAGGTTACAATTGAATACTGAACGTTGAACATGATTCTCATACAAAACTGCGCTACTTATATCCGATTTGGACGTATGGCAACTAGCGACGCGTTGACACAGTTGATATTGCGACTATTACCAATCCCATACTTTCTAGACAAACAAATTAAGTGAACTTTAACGTGATTGGTTAATTCATGTTTAGACGTGTTTCGACAAGATCAAACCTAACTTTAACAAATCGTACTTAGCGCTTTACATGTACTTATTACTACATTAAGTTTACAAACAAAATAATAACAAAATAATCAAATTCCCTTATGCTACGTATGTCTAAACTAATAAAACTCGGCGTCCTCAACATCCTCCCCCCGGCGCAGCTTGCGAAGCCTCTTCTACCGGGAGCACGACGAGTTTGCTGACTGGCCTCTTGAAGACTCCTGTCTTTGTCTTCACATCTGCTATCCGGATGCCGCCGTCTGGTCCTGGGTAGGTGCCTTCCACGATGCCCATAGGCCATACGTTTCGTGGTAGCGTGTTATCGGCCACTATTACGACGTCTCCAACTTGTATGGGTCGCCGTCCGTTGTCTCGTGGCTCGCCTCGCGGTATCAGTGAAGGCAGATACTCGCGTAGCCAGCGTCGCCAAAAGTGGTCGGCTAACGCTTGGCTGGCTCTCCATGTTCTTCGGTCCGCTTCGTCACAGGGTCCCGTCGTAGGTAGTCCATTTGATGATCCCAACAGAAAATGGTTGGGGGTGAGCGCCTCTGGATCGTGGGCACTCACACTGACGTGGGTCAGCGGTCGGGCGTTGATAGAGAACTCTGCTTCGGTCAATAGCGTTCTCAGAACCTCTTCGGCGGGTGCCTTTTCTCGCAGCGTAGCGGTGAGTGCGACTTTTACTGAGCGCACCAACCTTTCCCAGGCGCCGCCTTGATTTGGCGCTCCGGGCGCTATGTAACGCCACTCCATGCGGTGTAGGTACCCCTCTTCTTTTAATATGGGTGCCCACTCGGTGTACGCTGCTCGTAGCTCTTGAGCGGCTCCACGAAAGTTCGTAGCGTTGTCGGAGTACATAAGCTTTGGCCATCCTCTTCTTGCCGCCATCCGTCGTAGTGCCATCACTGCAGAGTCTGTGGTGAGTGATGAGACGAGCTCGATGTGCACGGCGCGTGACGTGAGGCACGTAAACAGTGCGCCCCATCTTTTCTCTCGCCGGCGTCCGATCTTCACCATCATTGGCCCAAAGTAATCCACCCCGCAGTTAGTGAACGGGCGATGGAAAGGGTCAAGGCGAGCGCGTGGCAAATCTCCAGTGGCCGGTGCTCTCGGTCTGGCTTTTCGTACCCGACAGAGGGCGCATTCCTTTTCTATAGCGCGTACTGTGGGTCTCAAATGTATTATCCAGTAGCGTTGTCGCAGGTCGTTAGTTACGCGTTCTCTGTTTGCGTGACCCGCGCCGCAGTGTTCTTTCAGAACAATCAGTCTTGTGATGCGGTGCCGTCCGTCCATAATGATTGGCGTCTTCATATTGTCGGGCGCGGTAGCAGCTTGAATGCGGCCGCGTACTCTTAAGATGCCATCTTCTAACACCGGGTCGAGCTGAAAGAGGCGACTTCCTCTAGTGATTGGTTGAGCAGTCTTTATCTTCTTCATCTCATTAGGGAAGCTATCTTCTTGTGCTTGCTTGATGAGCTCTTGTTCCGCTCGTTCTATATGCCGGTATTCCAATCCGGTGGCCCTGTGTCGACATATGTCAATAAACGCCAACACTCGCGCAGTCGCTCGTACTAACGTTTCATACTTAGAGAAGCGAGTCGGGTCCGGTATCCAGCTATCCCGTCTTGGTTCCACTTCTGTCGTGTGTAGAACTTCTTGCTCTTCATCTTGGTTGTCGTCTATGCGTTCGAGGGGCCATTCATCTTCACGTTGATATAAGAAGCGAGGTCCCTGAAACCATCGATCGCTCGTACTTATACGACCGTTGGTCATTCTCGTGGCGTCGTCCGCTACGTTTTCTGTTGTTGGTAGCCATCGCCATTCTTCTTTATGGGTGAGTTCCGCCAGTTCGCCGAGTCGATGCGCCACGAATGGTGTGTAGCGTCGAGCGTCGTTGCGCACCCAATGAACTACTGTAGTGGAGTCAGTCCAGTACACGGTTCTTGTTATTGTACTTCTGTGTTCCTTCTTGATTTGATCAGCAAGTCGCGCTCCGATGATTGCTGCTTGTAGCTCCAACCGTGGTATTGTTTGTGTGCGTTGTGGTGCCACTTTAGCTTTGGCGGCCACTAGCACGACTTTAACTTCGCCGTTGCTGTAGACGATTCTCCAATAGGCCACGGTTGCGTAGGCTTGTTCGCTTGCGTCGCATAGTACGTGTAGCTCCATTTGTTCGTAGGTTCCCGGCGAGTAGCATCTTGGAATTTGTAGGCTTGCAATTTCTTCGAGCTGCGATAACCACGCCGTGAATAGCTCTTGTGCTTCTGCCGGTACAGGTTCGTCCCACGATGTCTTCAGTCGCCATAGACTTTGCAAAATTATCTTCGCTCTGATGGTGAAGTGACTCAGTAGGCCCAGCGGATCGTATATAGACATGACCGCGCTGAGAGCCTCTCTCTTCGTTGGTGCACGCTGCCGACTTCGAACTTCCACTGGAACTCTGTTCATTGAAGTGTTGAATCCCAGTTCGTCTTTTTCAGCGTTCCACATCAGACCGAGGATCTTACTCTCTTGCTGATCTCCCCCCAGTCGCATAGGTGAGGTGGCGTATAGTTCCGTGGGCACGTCACGCAATGCTTCGGTGTCGCTTGCGCTCCATTATCTCAAAGTGAATCCCGCCGCTGCATGTACCTTCCTTGTTTCATTTATTGCAGCCCGAGCTTCTTGCTTTGTTTCATAGCTGGCAACGAAATCATCCATGTAGTGATTTTTCGTTATTGCTTCTAATGCCCGTGGATACTCTTCGGCGTGCCGCTCTGCGTTGTGGTTGCGAACGAAGTGCGCCATAAATGGAGAGCTTGCTGCGCCGAATATCATACTGGTCATCTTGTAATGTCGAGGTGGACTTGTGCGATCTCCCCCTCGCCATAAGAACTGTTGGGCCGGTTGATCTTCAACACGTATCTTGACCCGTAGGAACATTTCTTGAATATCTGTTGTGACGGCGATGGCTTTCTCCCGGAAGCGAAATAGTATTCCGGGCAGCGATAGCAGCAGATCAGGGCCCTCCAGCAGCAGCTGTAATCTTCGTAGTGCCGCGTGGTAGCTTGGTGGCGTGGTGACCTTGTCTTGTCGCCATGGTAAGCCAACTTCATAGCCGTCATCAATTTTCTTAATTGTGTTCTGTACTATCTTCATTGCGCGCTGGTCCGCCTCACTGATTCGTGGTTCCCGTGCGACGCCCAGTGCTTCTATCTTGAAGTGAAACTCCACTAGGTCATGAAGCTGTTTGTCGTGCCGCTCTCTTGCATCGCTGTGCCGATCGGGCTCGTAGAGATGAAGCACGTTCTCATTCTTCATAATCATGTTGCGTGGTACGGTTCCGTGCACCACCCAGCCGAGTTGCGTCTTTGAGGCAGCCGGTTCGTTGGGGCCACCGATTCTCAGTTCCCTGGAGACAATACTTTCCCAGTGATCGGTTCCCACCAAAAGGCCTGGACGCGCTCTCTCGTAACATATTTCTTCTTGCTTCAGATCTTGAAGGTGCTTATGTTGCAATAATTCTTCTGGAATTGATTGTTGATGCAACTTTAAATTCTTCATTGTTCTCGCTTTCAATTGGTATGCGTGATCTTCCTGCTTGCCGCGAACTTGCACGGTGACGAGCTTGCTGTTGTTCTGTATTTGCCTCATATTGACGCCATGGAGATGTAGCGGATGTGCAGGTCCTTCCGCACCGACTTGTTTGGCCAGATCCTCGTCGATTAGAGTGATTGTAGCCCCTTCATCCAGCAGCGCGAAAGTGTTCACCTCCCCCCGTGGTCCACCGATGACAACAGGGCACATCTTCAGAAGAACGGCACGTGGTCCGGCAGCTTTGGTGGTAGCTACCGACAACACGGCCTCGTTGCTCGTTGTTGCTTGTTCTTGTGTTGCGGTTGCGGGCTTCTCTTCTTTTTCATAATGAAGCGACGAATGGTGTGGACGTTTGCATTGTCTCACGCCGCATGGCTTGGCGCGACAGCTGCTCCGCCGGTGCTTGTGATGAGCGCACTTGAAACATACTTGCTTTTCTTTTAAAAAGTCCCATCGCTGTTCAGTCGTCATCTCTTTATACTTCGGGCATTGATGTAGTATGTGCGCTTGACCGCAGCTCAGGCACGAATCTTGCACTTCTTCCACGTTGTACACGTTGTTAGCCTTCTTCCTTGGCATTGCAATTGCTGCAGCAGGTCGAACTTCTCTTCTTATGTTCGTTGCATTCGTTGATGGAGGAGCGTATGTGTATCGCAACGCTCGGTCCGCCTCTTGCATTAAGAATCGCGAAAGCATCACGATCTCTGGTTCTGCCGTCCCTTCATTTTCGTAAGCGTAGTCACACCAACGTGATCGGATGTGCGGGCTCAGCTTATCCAGCACCTCTCTTGCCAGTAGAGGATTGTAGAGGTACCCCCGACGATCGATTGTCTTCAATACGCAGATGGTGTTTTGTAACCGCACGGCGAACTGATTGAGGTCAGTGGCTGATGATGATGGTTTCGGCGTCTTCCTTAACTCTTCCATGGCTCGATCGATGATAACTTCAGGTCGTCCAAAGCATTGTTCTAATGTTCTCATAATGACGTTCGGATTGGTGGCCGTATGTAGCAGTGCTGACACGACGTCTCTAGCTTCTCCCTTAAGGCAGCTTCTCAACCGTTGTACGTTCTCAGCGTCGGATATGTTGTACATTCTTGTGCTATCTTGCATCGCCGCTTTGAATGGTAGCCACTCGTTGATAGCCCCGGAGAAAATAGGTAGGTCCATACTTCGTGTTCTAGGCCGCACCATCTTCTCTAAAGTTTCTGCCAGTCGATCGATTCCGCTCCTTGTTCGTGATGGGGTATATGATGTTGTTTCTCTAGGTGTTTCGAAGCGTAGTTGTCGAACATCTTCTTTTTGGTTGCCTTGCACTTGTAGCCATTCATCAACTCGCTGGCGCTCTTCCTCCTTTGAGACGCGTCGAACCGGTTCATCGTGGACGCTATCGTCATCCTCTTGAATGGCCGATACTTCGGCGGCAAACCTCTTCTTTATTAAATCGGCTTCCAGTTCCAATTCCTTTCTTCTTATGGACGCTAGCTTCTCAGCGGCTTCTAATTCCGCCAGTCGCATTCTCGTAGTAGCGCTTGCCGTAGATCGATGCGAGCGCACAGAACGCGTCGGTGACGGGACGCGACGCCGTTCCTTTTCTTCCATACTGGGACCAGCCTTATGAACCATGGTGCCCCCTGGATTCGCCTTGCTTTGCCCCTGGTCTACATGTCTCGACGCAGGTGAAGCAGGTGCTTCCAGTGAGAGTCGCCGTATTCGCTCAATTTCAACGCGTTGCATCTCTTGACGCCTTTGCTCTTCCAGCTCCGCTATATCACCTTGACTTCTTGTGACAACCATTGCGATCGGCTAATGGCAACGAAGATTGTAGCTAGACGTCTTGATAGCAGCTCCAAACGTTGATAAAATATTCAGTACCGTAGACGACGAAGGCTTGAATATTTTCTCTTGAATATTTTCTTTCTTCAAAATATTCCTTGAGATCCGGCTTCTCGATGGACCATAATGTGGTGGACTGTATTTTTGTTCAATTAAAACTCTTCTTCGATGTATTTAGTGTCAAAATTTTCAAAATTCAAAATTTTCAAAATTCAAAAATTCAAAATTCAAAATCATTTATTCAGTTTAGGCTACAAATAGCTCTTATGAACGTCATTATGCCATCGGTTCGTAAGTCTACTCTGGGCGGGAGAACTTGTACTGAGAAGAACCGGCAAGAAACTCAGCAAGTGTCCAGCTCTTTTCTCCCTTACAGCGTCAAAAATATTGGAAAATGCCCTATCATAAAAGGACACTTTCCATCACAAACAAACACACAAAAAAAGGACAATCACAACACCCAAAAATAATACAAAAAAATAATAATAATAATAAGTTTGCAAAAATTACATCAGGTAACTACCAATTTCAATTTTCACAATGTCATACAGTACTAATAGAAGTCAAAAATTATCTAAGAAAACAAAGTTAAAGTATACGAGTATAATAATAATAAAAATAAGATAAGTAAGCAAGAGCAGACCTGCCTCCACAGGAGGACATCTCTGTCTTCTCTGTCTTCTTTATTTCCCAGGTTACAATTGAATACTGAACGTTGAACATGATTCTCATACAAAACTGCGCTACTTATATCCGATTTGGACGTATGGCAACTAGCGACGCGTTGACACAGTTGATATTGCGACTATTACCAATCCCATACTTTCTAGACAAACAAATTAAGTGAACTTTAACGTGATTGGTTAATTCATGTTTAGACGTGTTTCGACAAGATCAAACCTAACTTTAACAAATCGTACTTAGCGCTTTACATGTACTTATTACTACATTAAGTTTACAAACAAAATAATAACAAAATAATCAAATTCCCTTATGCTACGTATGTCTAAACTAATAAAACTCGGCGTCCTCAACATTAATGATATGATTATAGTCGGTGATTTCAATCTGCCATTTATTGACTGGTTCAAGGATGACGATGATTTTTATATGCACCCCTCTAACTATCGTAATTCCTTGGGCTATTCATTTGTTGATTTTCTGTCTGTTAATAATTTATATCAGTTCAATGGAGTTCTAAATGTTGACGGAAAAGCTCTAGATTTAGTTATCAGCAATTCTCCTAATGTGCACGTAATGCAGTCTATAGATCTCATTAGTAGATTGGACACGAAGCATCCTGGGTTAATGATTACTGTTTCTTTTAGAGTTTGTCATAATTTTTTGCCATCAATCCTATGTAATAAATTAAACTTTTTTAATGCTAATTATAGTGAAATAAATTCCGAATTGAATAGTACTGACTGGAATGCTGAATTTTCAATATGTAGTGATGTAAATGATATGGTTTCAGCACTGTACCTGTTTATCGGCAGTTCGATTAAGAAACATGTTCCTAAGCGTAAGGCAGCGAAATCTAAGTTTCCAACGTGGTTTAGCTACAGTCTGATTAAAAGACTTGCTGAAAAAGAAAAAATGAGACAAAGATATCGAAAGTACAAAAATCCACTCGACTTGTTGTCTTATGAAGTTATTCGTAATCATTGTCACAAACTATATCAGTCCTGTCATTCACTCTACCAACGTACTATCGAGTCCAATATTGTGAAATGTCCAAAGTCGTTCTGGCGATTTATCAAAAATAAAAAGAACAGCACCGTGGCTATCCCGGGGTCTATGTTTAGGGAAGATGTCATTGCACAAACGGGCTCTGAGATTGCTGATCTTTTTTCATGTCATTTCTCCTCTGTGTATCCTTCCTTCCACTCGACACCACCAAAACGACACCATCGGTGGTGTCGTATGGAATCTCTAGTCCATACGACACCACGACTATTAGTGAGGTTACCTACATACAAAGTTGTTGATATGAAAACTCCAATTAAGTTCAAGCAGTTTCATTAATGAGGTATGTCATTTGATAGAGTTTATATTTATCTGTCACTCAAATGGTCATCTTGACATTGTTCATTGCAATTTGCATATTATTGTCTTTCCGTCCAAATATTTTAATTTTTCACAATGAACATGGATACTAATACTGACGACATAAAATACATAAAAACTAATGGCGGAACAGCTTTGCTCTGGCAAACGTATAAATTTCACCGTCACAAGGGATATAAAAACGGCTCAGTGTTATGGAGATGCACTAGCTTCAAAAGGACAAAGTGTCCAGGTACGATAACTATAATGGTAAGTATCCTTTTCATTTGTCATTTTTTCGAGTATTCCATAGCCTTTACTTATTTTACTAGAATAAATTTTAATATTACTTTTTAGTATGACATAATTACAAAGACCAAAGATCACACTTGCAGCAGAGACGCCTTTGCAAATTACCGTTTGCTGGTAACAAACGCATTACGAAATAAGGTAATTACATCTGACCAACCAATACCAACCTTATATGAAGATAATGTGTTTACATTGAAAGAAAAAGGTCATGATTTACTGAATGCAATTCCAAAGTTTAAAAGTATTAAACAATTGCTTTATGATGCAAGAAATAAAGAACTTGGAGTTCCCGCTACAATTTTTAAATCTATAAATGAGGTCACTGTACCGGTAAGATTTCGCGAGTCTATATTAGCGGATTACTATTATGATGGTACTCGCATATTGGTGTTTTGTCCCAAACGTTGTCGTGTAATGATTTGTAAAATCACTGAGTATTTCGTTGATGGAACTTTTGCAGTCTGCCCGACTCCCTTCCAACAAATTTACAATATTCTTGGTGACATAGGCAGCACTATTGAAGAAACAAAAGTGGTACCACTTATCAGTGCATTTATGACTAATCGAACACAGAAAAGCTATGAGTTATTATTCCACATGATTCAATCACAATTACCAGAATTTAAACCTTATAAAGTACATTGTGACTATGAGTCCGCGGCAATTAACGCTATAAAAGAAGAATATCCAAATGTAATAATAAAAGGCTGCTATTATCACTGGTGCAAAAATATTAGTAAAAATGCCAAAAAGTTTAAAAATAATGAAACCAAACTGGAAAAAAGAATTGTCTCTCTAACAGCGGCCTTACCGCTCTTGCCACCACAATGTACTTCAGAAGGATGGGAGTATATCAAAACCCAAATTTATAGAATTAATAATATAAACATGACCAGATTTATACGTTACATCGAAAATTATTGGTTAAAAATTCACTCCCCAGATCTTTTTAGCGTATATGGTGAAAGACATCGTACCGATAATGTATCCGAAGGTTTTCATTCGAAACTAATAAAGGGAATAAACAAGACAACAGTTACTTTGACCAGAACCATGAATAAAATGAATAAATACTTAGGTATGGAAGCTTTAGAACAAAAAAGGAAGAGTAAATACATTGTGGATGATGTCTTTATACTTGATGTTCAAATGCAATTAATCAATGGTGATATCACTGTGGCCAAGGCTTTAGATGAACTCAGATAGAGGTTTTTTTAAACAGAGTATCACATCATCGGGTAAATCGGAGTAGAAACTTTTTTAATGTTTCCATAATGCTAGCACATGACATTAAAGAATATAAGTATGTCACTGTGGCGTTTCTGAATTCAGTTGTTTTCTGTTTTGTTCACTGTGCTATTACTATTGTATTTAGAAATATATAAATACTTAATAACATAATTTAGAAAGTATGGAGAGTCAATCAATTTTGAGTTTTCAACCTAAATACCAACTCTCGCCCGATGATGTGTTTGAAATGCAGGATACTCAAGAGTATGTTGTAGAGTGTAGAGATGACGACGTCACACCAGACATTTATATGTCCGTGAAAACGCAAACGGAACAAAATATGAAGGATAATTGTACCCAAACGGACCATTTGAGTGATGCTCAGATTGTATTAAATACAGCAAAATTGTTGGGTGAAAGTTTTTTCCCCGGAAAAGACACACTAAAAGAAAAGTTCATTAAGGCCTATTACAAGCACGTAACAACAATTGTGGACACGCTGCAAGACTAGTTTTCCGGTCCGTTCTTTAATACCTACATAACTACTTACTTCACTGAAATAAAAAAATAATATTTCATAAACTCTGTTTTATTAATTATCGTTTAACTATAGATAACTTGAAATAATAACTTTGGGGTTGGATCTATGTATGTGATGTTGTCTGATATTTATTTATTTATTTTAATGAACTGGGAGCTGTTAGTCAAAAACACGCGTTTCTGGACATCACTAGGGTGGTGTCGTATGGACTAGAGATTCCATACGACACCACGGATGGTGTCGTTTTGGTGGTGTCGAGTGGAAGGAATGCTGTGTATAGTGAAGCTAATTTTATTGACTACGAAGCTTCTGAAAATGATGCTTCCTTTAATGATACATGCCTAAGCAGTATAAGTTTTACAGAACGCAATGTTTTAAATAAGATTCGTAACCTTGATATTTTTAAAGGTGCTGGTCCCGACTCTATTCCCGCAGTGTTTGTGAAGCGTTGCAGCTCGGCTTTAGCTTTGCCACTGTCTATTATCTACAATAGATCTTTGAGAGATGGATGTTTTCCGGACGAATGGAAAAAGGCACGAATTCTCCCACTCTTTAAAAAGGGTGATAAATGCAACATAAAAAATTATCGCCCAATTGCTATACTCTCATGTTTTTCTAAAATATTCGAGTCCCTTGTATGTCCCGCTTTGACTGCTCATGTCGATCATGTTTTATCTTCCAACCAGCATGGCTTTCGATCTGGTCGTTCCACTGTCACGAATTTGTACCTGTTTACGTCTGATTTGTCAGGTTATCTCGACCGGGGCTGCGAAGTCGACACGGTATACACTGATTTTTCTAGCGCTTTTGATAAAGTCAATCACAAACTACTCATAAAAAAATTAAAACTTTTTGGTATTTCTGGGACACTATTGGAATGGTTTCAATCCTACCTTGCAAAAAGACTTCAAACGGTTTCTGTTAGTGGCCATGAGTCACAAAACTACTATGCTGTGTCTGGTGTTCCTCAGGGGTCGCACCTGGGGCCTATCCTCTTTTCTATCTTTATTAATGACATAGGCACCACAATACAAAACTGTAAGTTTCTCTTATTTGCTGACGATTTAAAAATTTATAAAACTGTGGGATCATCTGTTAATATAAGGCAAATTCAAGAGGACTTGTACAGAGTTAAGCAATGGTGCAATGATAATTTAATGGAACTTAATATTGATAAATGTTCTCACATGAGGTTTTCCAGGAAAAAGCGACCACTGACATCGAGTTATGTGATCGATGGTATAACTTTGCAGACGGTTAATGAGGTGAAGGATCTTGGAGTAGTTATGGACCGGGAGCTTCGTTTTACTTCACATGTTAATCACATAGCAGAGTTGGGCGTAATCAACTACTTTTTTAATCAGATTAATAATCTGATTGAAAGTAATCATGATTACTTTTAATCAGATTAAAGTAGTCGTGATTACTTTTAATCAAGATTAAACATATAATCTTTAATCTTGATTACAGTAATCAGTAATCTAAATTACATGATTATTCTTAACTAAGTTTATATGAATTATGGTTTAGAAATTTGCCATTAATTATCACAATTTGTAGGTATGCATCTAGAAATTGAATGGTTGGCTTTATTGTACTATAAATTATACCTACTACGTAAGACGCGCGGTAAGGGTGCGGAGGACAGGGTATTGTACGATCACCGGCTAGCCAATCGCCGCGTCCGCATTGTCGATAGTCGACAAGTGCACACGCGCCATTTTGTTCAGTGCGCATCAGTCAAACGAATCGAGGTACAAGGAGACGATACGAGACGACGTAATTCTTTTATCGTACGTGATCGAGTATTTTTTTTAAGTTTGAAAGTATCGAGTACCAGAAAAATTACCATTCAGCAGATTTTTTGCGTAAAATAATTATCCTAAAAGCACAGTGTATGAGACTGATAAAAAAATAAAGTTCTTTTATTTTTTTACGTTCCGACTGTTGGTTTTATTAATCAATCAAATCAATCATAAAAGTAATCAAGATTACGATTACAGATTTATAATCATTAATCACCGATATGATTACATTTTTGATTAATTTCTGTAATCTGTAATCGTGATTGAAGATTACAAATTGTAGTCGTAATCCTTAATCATTAATCTGATTACTTTTTGCCCATCACTGTCACATAGTCGGGAAAGCTGCTCGAATGTTAGGATTTATAAAGCGTAACACCAGAAGCTTTAAACATGTCCATACAAAAATTGTTCTTTACAACGCTTTAGTTCGAAGTTCCTTAGAATATGGGTGCACTGTTTGGAGTCCTTTTTATAGTGTACACTCTCAGCGTATAGAAGGTATCCAGCGTGCTTTCACACGACATTTAGCATTTTCTTCGCAGGGCATTACCCACCGGTGCAGCTATGATCAACGTTTGAAATTCTTTGAACTTAATTCGCTAAAAGATCGGAGAAAATTACATGATTTGCTGTTTCTTTATAAGGTTGTCAATAATCGGGTGAACTGTTGTAATGTTGTCGACCGCATCTCTTTATCCGTGCCATCCAGAATTCCTCGAAAGCCAATTAAAAGGATATTTCACACTCCTCTTGTTAGAACTAATCTTGGTTTGAGTTCCCCTTCAGTAAGAATATGCCAGGAATACAACTTCGCGAACAGTAATAGTGATGATATTGACATCTTTGGCGACTCATTGTCAGTATTCCGAAGGAAGGTGCTGGAATCATTTACCAAGTAGAGAATTTTATATTTTATTATTTATTATTGTTATTTTTAAAATTTTATTTTATTTTATTTTATTATTATTAATAACTACATGGCTAAATTATTTTAGCTATGTGTTTACGAATTAATTTAATTTACTTAAATCAATTTCATTTATTTTAATCAATCAAATAATTAAATCATGAATTTTTATTTTATTTTTGTTAATGTTTTTTTGTCAGTATTTTAATTGTTTTTTATTTTATTCAAACGTGTCTTTTTAATTTTAATTTAAATTTTAAATTTTACTTTATAATTTATCAATGTTGTACGCGCCTGTAATTGGAGCAGATATCCGCTATGTTTTTGCTATTTTTATTAACAATGTATAATGTCTGTTCTGTTGGTGTGTCTAAGATTAAATAAATAAATAAATAAATGAACACCAATCAGAGCGCATGACGTCACGCTTGAGTAAACACATACGCCACACGCACGAAATCTTTTGTTTTTATTATTTTGTTTAAATACCGAGTACTATTTGAGTGTGAATATTATTAATTCGAATATAAAATAACACGAATCATGGATCAAGGATTTACTAAGGCAAACAGCGCTAATTTGCCTAGAATCGACATAATAATGCTGGGAGAGTTTTTGTCATCAAATAAAGACTTTTGTTCAGCAGAATTTAGAAATGTTAAAACTTCTATGTAAGTATATTAATAATAATTAAAAACTTTATAAATAAATAATAATAAATAAATGTTTCCCACACTCACACCAATTATCTAGCCCCAAGAAAAGCTTCCTTAAGAAACTCGTTATATGGTTAACTAGACAACGGATAAACATACTTAATATACTTAAATACATACTTATTATACATAGGAAACACCCAGACCCGAAACAATATAGAAAAACAGGTATTTCTAAATTGATCCGACCGGGGATCGAACCCGGGACCTCAGAGATAGCGACACCATGAAAACCGGTGTGCAAGCCACTCGACCAAGGAGGTCGTCAATTTATAATTTGAGTTATAAAATAATTCCCTAAAATATACTTTTGACGATGTATTTCTTATCAAGTTATTTTTAAGGTTATGTTATTGAAATCTATTTTTATAATGCTTTTACCCTTTATTTATAAATCGATTTTTCTTTTAGGTCCTCCAGGCCATCCTATGGCGATGACGCTGTGAGTTATGTACAGCTGAAACGTGAAGGAAATTTGTGTGTAGTAAAATGTAAAGTGTGCCCAGAACATAAAGTCCATGCAAAGTTGTATGGAGTAACATTAATAGTAGATGAACAGGAAGAGGTAGTGAAGTCAATAGAATGTAACGATTGTGTGGCTTCCCAAGGAGGTTGTAAACACGCCATAGCCTTCCTAATGTGGGTCCATCGCAGGAGTGAGGAGCCATCCTGCACATCCATTCAATGCTATTGGATGAAATCCAAACTTTCGAGGGTTGGTTCTACCATAAAATTTATAACATCCAAAGAATTATCCAGTGGCAGTCCCAGCGTGCCATCAGATGAAAAAGTATTCACAAAGTTTTTAGAGGAAGGGAAAAAAAGAAAACTTAACAACTGCGAGTTAATTAAATATCAATGTGACTATGTTTTTAACCAAAAAGAAAGTTTGTCTTTACATAAGTTAGTGCTGAAATATAAAGAAGCATCTTGTGATAAATATTTGGAAAAAGTTGCATTGACTGATGCAGATATTGATAGCATTGAAAAAGAGACAAAAGGCCAACATGAAAGCACCCTTTGGCATGAGTTGAGATATGGCAGGGTAACAGCTTCACGAGCATTTGAGTTTAGTCGTTGCAAAACTAGTGATGGCACTCTTATGTCATTAATAATGGGTGGGAAGCTTCCTGACACACCGGCCATGAAGCGTGGTAGAATATTGGAAGATGAAGTTAGGAAAACAGTAAGTGCCAAACTAGAAAAAAAAATTAATAAGTGTGGATTAATGCTTTCCAAAAACTACCCTATGATAGCAGGATCACCTGATAGGATCTGTGAAGACAGTATTATTGAAATTAAGTGTCCCATGAGTGCTAAAACATTAAAAAATTATATAGTCAATGGTAAACCAATACCTAAGTTTTATGTGCAGATGCAGCTCCAAATGTACCTAACAGGACTTAAAAGAGGCTACTTTTGTGTAGCTGATTGCAACTATAATGCAAATAAAAGTGTGGAAATAATGTGTTTCATATGATGAAAAGTATGTATCAGATTTTCTTAATGTATAGTCTCTTCATGGAAAGATAATGTATATCCCTTACTATACCAAAGTACTTTATAATTGTTATGTAAATAAAATGCAACATTAAAAGAAAAACAGTTATATTTAATTAATTAATCCTGTAAGTTTATTAAACCACAGGCAATAGTGATGACATCATCAAGTACTTTAATTAAATTGTGATTTACACATGCATGTGGTTTTACCATATTAAATTCACGTAGGCGTCGAATTACTCTCTCCACATGTATTCTTAGACTAGCAATTTTTTTTGTTTCCCTTGCCTCATTTTTTGATAATTTAGACCCAGTTGTAACACTTGGAGGCCGTACTAACTGCACTCCCTCTTGTCGTAAATATTGTTCTACATGTTTAAATCCTCTGTCAGCCATCACACACATACCAGGTTGCAAATGCTTCATAAAATCACAAGATTTGACCAAACATGTATCTGTTATTCTTCCCCCATAACCTGGTGAAATATAATTTACTAAACCATTAGGTGTACAGGACACAAGATATTTAATGGTATTAGCTTTTTTGTATTCTGACCATGAGAGGGATTGGTTTATAGCTTTAGAAGGCTTTTGCACCTCTATTTCTAAGCAGTCTATGATGCAACTTACATTATGGTATTTGTGCCTAAAAGCCATGGGTAAATTTATTTTAGTAGAATGCTTATCTAATTTTACAATAAAAGGTCGCATTATACTAGCTATTAATGGTATACTTTTTAGAAATATTTTGCTAGCATATGTCGGAGTCATTGAAAAATCATCAGCAAGCTCTCTGAATGGATTATTTAATCTAATTTTTCTTAAACACAGAAGTATATGGTTTGCAGGAATACTTAATTTTTCTTCAATTAAATCTATTAAGTAGTAACAGTTTTTAGGAACTCCAATGTAAGCACGTGGATTATTAATTATTTTTATCAATGTACATTCCAGAATTTTTGATTTCTCTTGTTTTTTATCTTCTTCAATCAATTCGCTGCAGTCTGAAGTAGATTTCATTTGTAGAGATATTGTGGATGGTGACGATTCTCTATGTGTTACAGATAATGTATAAGAAATATCACTATCAGATTCTTCCTCAATCTTGAGCAATTTCTGTACATTGGACACTGGTGGTTTAGCAGCAATGTTACTTTTAATTTTAAAAGGTGATGTAGAAACAGATTGTTGAGTAGGTTTCAAAGGTGATGTCATTTGGTTTACTAAATTAGTTTCTGTTTGGATGGCTTTGCTTCTAAACTTATATGTCATGTGTACTTGAATTGATTTATCCACTGTCTTATGTGCATTTTCTTGTGAAATATCGTTTATGGATGCTTGTGAAGCTGAAAAAGAAAAAATAATCAAGTTTATAAAATATTACCTTTTAATATAAAATATTACCTAAAAAAATTGCGAAGATTTCAAGATAAGTATGTATATTTTAAAAGCAACAACAACACAAACAAAAATCAAATATTAATTTTACATTAATATGAAACTTCAACAGGCAAAGTATTTAAAAGTCTTGTATAATATTGTTTACAAGATATAGGTTTGTCGTATTATTGGTTTTATTTATTGCATAATTGGCTATGCATAATTCCTAATGAATGGAATAAAT
The DNA here is from genome assembly GCA_963082485.1 of Eudonia mercurella. NCBI lineage: Eukaryota > Metazoa > Arthropoda > Insecta > Lepidoptera > Crambidae > Eudonia > Eudonia mercurella. The sequence continues at coordinate 11,975,155 of OY720032.1, read as the reverse complement.
TTGTATTAGAAATATATATATTTTTGGTGAAATGGCAATGGGTAGAAATAAGTATCTGAACTTCCACATGGCATCTCTTCAAGTTCCACTTGTTTTGTAGTTCTTTCTTCTAAATCTTTCTGACATTCTTCTTTCAATGTCTTTCTTTGTTTTTTGAGAATATATGGTCTTTCTGTAGCATCTGATGTTCGTTTTCTTCTATCTGATTGACATTGAAATTTAGTGGGCATACACCCGGTTTCATGCGGATCTGTGACACCGATCCCATCAAATAATATTCCATATAATTGTCCATATCATTAGGTAACTGAAATATGAATAAAATACGTAATACATATCAAAGCAATGAGAGATGAAACCTAACGTCGAAATAGATTGTTTATATTTTTACATTTAGACCTCGTACAAAATATTATTACCAAATACTATATACTAGAATCTACAAAGTATGTAAAAACTTACGTCAAAGTGATCTTCACAAAAATAAAGGTGAGTACTGGGCAATATTCCTTTTAAATCTCGCCTTGCAAGTTTAAGCCACTTGTTTCGTATTGTTTTATTTTGAGGAACGAACACAAATAGCTTATTAGGAGTTTTTATGGATGTATTCTCACACTGGGGGACCCCACACCACCTATACACTTTTGAATTCATATTTAATAACACAAAATAACTAAATTCTTGCACGAGCGCAGCGCGTTTACGTTTTGATTACTCAAACGTGACGTCACAAGCGACGCCATGACACTAACAAGCGTTTTAGGGGGAAATTTAAATTATTATTTTAAAATTGCATTTTTTTCCTACTAAACTTTTAATTTCTGCAGAAATATCTTATTCATTGTAAATAGTATATATTTCTGGACATTATAGGTCCATTTTTCAATTATTGTCATCATGCCTATTACTCACGACATGGCAAAACCGCAACCAAAAAGTTGCAGACATTTTTACTGGACAAAAATCTCGAAACGACTCAAACTAATAACTAAAACACATTCTACGTTAAATTTCCAATAGATTGATATACAATTCACTTACCGTTTACGAAGGGAACTCATATTTATCACTAAAACACAGAACACGTCAAGCAGCGAAATTAGTAATGGCGTCTCACACAAGTTGACCAACACAGCAAATTTTGTTTTATTTTTTTCCGGTAATTTTACTTGGCAAAGCATTATGATTATTATGCTATTCAACAGAGGATAACTTTTACAATACTCATGACCGAATACAGATACAAAATAAATTCACAAACACGCCATAGATAAACATATGCCGTAAGGCACCACAATAGTGCTTAATCGCGTCCGGTCTCAAAAAGTTAGGCACTTACGTAATGCCTAATCGCGCCAGGGGTTAATTAGAATGAGGTAGGTATCTACATATAAAATAAGAACATACTTAGAAATATGAATTCATGGATTTCAGAGAACCCCCGATCTACCTAAACGTAGTTTGTCAACTGTACAACACAACAACTTACAATAGGTAAGTAGATACGGTCAACAGCACATCACGGTAAACACTTGCAGTTCGATATTAGTACTTATGCCCACAACATAAGAGCGGTACAAAGTCCAAAGTGTTTCGTCTGACTGTTCCTAATTAGTCCCTTGTTTTCGCGGTAGGGTATACCGTGTAATCTAATAAATTAAACTTACAAATCCGTAGGTACATGTATTTACCTCTAATCCACGAAATCTGGAGCAGAACTTAATTCTTTCGGTAGTAAATAACTGACACAAAATTGTGTAATTAGGTTAGGCAGGAGGTACTCAACTCACCGTTCTTGTTCGGTAGGTAAAGTAAAGAAAGAAAATTCTGGATGGACAAGCTGCTATTAAGACATCCATAAACACTGCAATATCTCTTGTTTTGTTTTGTAACCATCGTTGACCTCGACTTACGTTTAACAAATTATAATCTACGTGCGAGCGGCAGCGGCGCCGGCACAGCGACGAAACATGCAGGCCTTTCCCTATATAAAAAGAGTACTCTGTGCATGCAGGCGCGCGCGGCATTATGTACGGCTCAGTCGCGACTGGCGCAGCATTAGCAGCAATAAACTTTGTCAGTGTGTGCGTGCAACGATGCGTACGGACTCCGTACGGCGACTGAGCCGTACATAATGCCGCGCGCGCCTGCATGCACAGAGTACGGACGGGTTGGTTCGGCTGCGGCTCACATACAAGCCGCGCTCGGTGCGTATGTATGAAGATAACCTACTTGTTTCATTCTACTATGGTAATAGGGTCCTCCCAGAGATACCTGCACAGGTATCTACATTTAGATAAAAGCTTTCATATTGGTTAAAAATTAAATGTTTTACTCGGTCAATGATTATTTAAATTGGAAAATTGACATTGAATAGATAATATAATAATTTATTAATAATAATATAATCTAATATGAATCGAATTATGTCAATGTAATAATAATAAAAATTAAATAGGTGCCCCTTTAGTTTATGAAATAAAGAAAAAAAATCGAATATTTTTTATGTAAATTTTTAGACGGTAACGGTAACGGCCCACCCGTTACCGTTACCGTCTACGTGCTTACAGGCAAAAATGATGATGATGATGATGGATCATGATTATTAATATATAGGCAGTAAGTAAATTGATAATTATTTCTATAAGGGTATTTTATATTTTTTACATACCTAATTTCTATCTCTATTCAATATTATCGATAGTGTATGTGATTTTTTTAGATGTCACATCACTATAGTATCGATAGAAAGACTACCTACTGTTCGCTTGCTTGCAACACTAGATTTAGGCCGACTATGTTTCTGATTGTTTCTGATTGTCAAATTTTGTCGATTGAATTGAAGATTGTTCAAACCACCTTTTGCAGATTACTTAAAAGTTTATATGACAACGACTTTTATAATGAATTCATGCGCATACTTTTATGTAAATTAGACCTTGTTGTAACACAATATTAGACTTGGCGTTGTGTCAGGTCAGGATTCGATTTCACAAGGAAGGTGTTGACAAACCTGAACAAAAAGTCTTACAATGGATATTCCAGTGCAAATAGCGGTTAGGTTAAAGCCTCCGAGTCTTGCAGACTCAACACAGTGTATATTCAGTAACCCAGTAACTCAGATTGTTATTACAGAAAGTGGTCAAACCTTCCATGTAAATAGAGCTTTGCCAGTGGACTGTACCCAAGCTAGTCTATTCAATTCTTTTATGATACCGCAAATTAACTGTTTCTTAGATGGATGTGATACTTCAGTTGTTGTGTTTGGACAACCTAAGACTGGGAAGACTTACACATTGTTTGGTCCAGGTAAATAATATAATTTTTTAGCTAAGTAGTATTTTTCGTGACATAATATCTATAAATCTCCTCACATGTTATATATTGTTGCAGGTTTTGAGTGCATACATAGTGAGAGTGATCAAGGAATAGTACCAAGATTCCTTACAGATATATTTCACAAACTTAATCAAATGCCTGAGAGAGAATACATTTTTCACATCACATGGATGCAAATTGTTAACAATAACATATTTGATGTGCTAGGAGCTGGTTTAGTCAGATGCTATAACTTGGAAGAAGCCTTCCAGTATTTGCAGCTGGGATGGCGACAGACATGTCCCGGAAACAACCATACAGTGTTCACCGTTAGTGTTGAACAAAAATGGGTGGGCACTAACGGTGTCCTCAACCATAGAATGTCAACTGCAAGTTTTTGTGACCTAGCTGCTTACCCAGACCCAGGCCTCTTTGCGTTAGAAAATATCATCAAAGAACTACTAGCTGGGAATCCACCAAAACAAATTAATTATGACAAATGTATTCTGACTGCCATGCTCAGAGATTCTTTTGGAGGCAGAGCATTCACTTGGGTTATTGGATGCACTAGCACAGAACCAGAGGATTATCAAGACACTTTGAAAATATTAAACTTGTGCTTATGCTGTCGGGGTATAAAGAACTTTGTGACAGTCAACCTGTTTGCAGACAACAATACTCCTGTATTTAATGAGAAAGGAAGTACAAATCAAAATGACAGTAACTTCAATTTACAATTTGCTACAACTCAGTGGATAAAGTTGGTTTCTAATGCTGAGGGCTTATTTAATAAGATTCTGCAATCCAAATCTCTATCAGAGGCTGATATTACTCAAGTGACTGAATGGTTGTTTTTAAAAGCTGAATGTGATGAATGTTTGAGTACAGATGTTGACAACAAAGATGCTGGTCCAAAACAAGGTTTGCCGAGAATTGCTGAGGACACTGAACCCAGTGAACCCAGTGAAACTGATGTTGAAAGTGATTCCGAGGAAGATAGCCATTCCGAGACAGTCTTCCAAGATAAACTTGACAAGTTTATGGAATATTTTAAAGAGAAAAATGATCAGCTATTTGCTGAGAGGTGTGAAGAGTACTTAAATCACAATGATTCTGATGATATCACTATTTCAGAAACAAGTGGATCACAGTCTCTGCCAGTGATGACTTCTCAATCTATTTCTGGCCGCAGAAGGACAATACAGCCAGGTGAAAGCTTATCAGGAGCTGAACTAGAGTTGCTAAGAAAAGTAGCTGCCAAAGCAATATCACCTGAATCTCAGAAAATTATTATAGAATCACACAAGAAAGATCTAGATCCTGAACCTAAACTTATTGAAAGAGAGCTATTGAAAATGATTGACTCACCAAAGACTGAAGAAATATGTAAAAAATATAAAGTTATTAAAGAAAAGTACACTCAAAAACAGATTTTAGCCAGAAAACTGTCAAAGGAAATAGGTAGCAGTCAGACTCAACTAAAAGAATTAATTAATTTGTGCATTGCTAAAGAGAGATTGATTGATGATCTTTCTCGAGCATTGAGTCATAGCACCCAAAATAAACATTCAGATAAGGTGGAAGGTAATTTAATAGATCAAGATACATTAAAAGAGATTAGGAGACATGAGACTAGTTTAAAAACTTACAAAAAACAAATAGAGCAGATAAAAAGACAGATAAAGAAAGATGAAAAACGTAAGAACACTCTGGATGTGGAACTGGTCAAAGACAAGCTTAAACTGGATGACCTATCTGAAACTTCCCTTTCAACAGACTTCAAAGATAAAAAAACTCATTCATTGAAGCATTTCACCCATAGAATATCTCAGTTAGACAGTATTCTTAAAGAAAAAACTAATGATTTGGAGAATTTAGAATTAACAAAAGAAAAAGAGCTGTTGCTTAGAAAGGAAATCAAAAATTTACGCAAAACAAGAGAATGCTTACATGAACAAAGATGTAGTTTAGGACATAAGAGGAAGGTGTACAAATCACTGTCTGACTCTGAGGTATCTACCTAAAAACTTTCACATATGTAAATAATTCTTTTTATACAGATCATTTATACAGATTTGTAATTGTCTTTCAGGAACGCAAACTGTTGGAGTGTGAGGAGGCCATAGAAGCTATTGACACTGCCATTGAATATAAAAATAATTTGATTTGTGGTAAATCACCATCTGCTTCTTTGTCAGACTCTCATGACAATAGAGAATCCAGAACTCGTGGTGAACAAATGCTGATGGCGAGACTCGACAAATTGTCTCACGATGAGATGAAGACACTTCTCTATAAGTATTTCCAAAAAGTAAGAAAACAAGCATTCTCAAATGTTGTATCGGCTTCTTCACAATTTTTGAATTATTTAATGTACTAGTAGTCTCAACTAAAAGTTCAGACATTACAATCAAATCAGCTGCTTGCAATTTAATTAAAATCTAGAAATCAGCAAATTGGAACTGACTTTTTCTAAAAACACTTAAAATTAAAAATCTCCAGTTTTAAGGTCGTATTGTTAGGACTCAAGAATCTTGTCACTTACAAAAAGCTCTTAAGTCGAGTCGGAAAATGTTGACTTGTTGTTTTACAAAGGACTCTAAAGACTAGAGTGCTGCCTAACGAGAAGGGGCAATTGGCGGCATGACTAGCGAATTTACTCTCCATCGCGCGATCGGAGCGCTCATTATACTGTAGTTATTTGGCATCACACATAGTGTTATTAAACAGCTCGAGTCTTTAGAGTCAAAAACATATTGAATGCTAGAGTCCTATAGATGGGTTGAGCCTCAACTCTAACTTTGCAAAAAGCCCAAGGCTCGAGGTCAAAACTTGAGCCTTGGATTTAAGGCTCAAGTCCAAGCTCTAGCCTTCTAATGAGACTCGAAACTTTAGGAGTTTTGGACTCTGGAGGCTCGAAGCCTTTTAACAACACTAATCACACTGCATCTATTAGGAGTTTGCAAATCCCGCCGCCGATCTTCCCGCGTCGGTCGTGGCCTTGCCGTTATACTAGAAATAGGTCGGCATCCAGTCGGATTCTGTTATATTGGTCAGAGTCCTACTACAACAGGTGGGAATTAACAATTGAATTGGTTACTATGTTTTGTAATTGTTTCCCTGTAGGTGGTAGACCTGCGTGGGGCGTGCGCCGCGCTGGAGGCGGGCGTGGCGTCGGCGGCGGACGAGGCGTCGGTGTGGCGCGCGCGCGCCGCCGCCGCTTGGAGGCACGCGCAGCGGCTGCGACCGCACAACCACGCACGGTGCGTATCGTATTCCTATGTATTCATTCGTCATTCTTATTTTTCAACCGTTATCCACCCAATGCTAAGTGTAGGTGTTCGAGGTTCTGGGTTAAAATACCGTTTACAAGAACAGAAAATTATTTTAATAGATATAGTTAAAATTTGTTTAAAAATTATATTTTAATTTGTTAATTTTATTTAACTTAATTAACTTGTCACAAAGGTTGTAGCTAAGTAACCCCAACACGAGTATTTTACAATTACTGGGGTTGTTTCTCAGTTAGTTGTAATGTAAGATTTATGTTAATAGAGAACATTTTTATTTTTATTATTATTATTTAAAAAATTAAAGTTTTTCTCGAAAATAATTTAACAGTTAGAAATTCAGACTACCTTAAAGCAGGTCTACACCTGCGCTCGTGCACAAAACGTGCACGCTACGCGTACCTACGGCTATGGACGCGTCACATTATAATATGCGCGCGCGTATGTCACGCGAACGATTTGCTTGCAAGAAATGCGCAGCTCGCATGCATGAATCCACATTTGCGCATTTGATGGGGCTTGGTGTCCATACTATGTTTCTAAGATGCACACGAATCGCACTGGTTGTGTCCGCGAGAGGACTTATAATTTGCACGCAAACTACTTGCTTACAGCTCGCGAACATGTCCATACTACTGTTTGTGCAGTGTGTACCCGCCTGATGTAGCTTGAGCCTGATGCAGCGTTGTTTTATGTTTTCTCAAACTTTAAAATTTCAGGCCTTTCCACACAATGCATAGATGTCTGGAGACAGGGAATGCAGAGAGGGCTCTGTCTTTCGGCGTCACAACCGATTCGGAAACCTCAGACGACGCTATGCGACTGGTTGATCGTATGAAGCAAATCGCTAGATGCCACCACCCGGTAATCCTCCCCTTTATGTAATCTTACTTTGCTGAAAAAATTGCTGCTTAAAATATTTAGAAAAATGTCTGCCTTATCTTGGGAGATTCAGTATAGATGTGCGACATCGATCTCACTGGAACTTCTTAATGAGCGAGTTGCTTTCGCGAATCATCATCGCGAATATGCTACGGCCACACTATCGCGGTATCGCGAACATTTTCCGTTTTACACGACAAGTCGGGCCAAGCAATAGTCACATTTCAGAACACGGTCAAAAAAGTAATTATTGCTTGTCGTGAAAACGGCAAATGTTCGCGATAGCGCGATAGTGTGGCCGTAGCAGTACAAATGCACTTCGCGCCGCCGCTGTCGGTAAATTACCGCACATCAAAGGGTTTTATCGCGACAAAGTTCGTGCGGTTGGCTACACTTCCGCGCGCTTAGTTGACTGCGAGGCGCCGAGCGGTTTGAACGTGTTTCATAATTATTGTGATTTGTGTTAATTATGGATTGGAGTAATGAAAGAATATTAGATTTAATAGAAAATTATGAATCTGAACCTTTTATTGCTCTTCTTTACCCTTTTATTTTTTTTTGTTCAAATAATAAAGACGCAGTAAATAATTATTTGCTGGTGACATGATATAGCGCAACCGCCTCTTACATTTTTTCCGCGAAATGAATTATCGCGACGTAACAAAGATTTTTTTGATGTGGCCGCCAAGCACTTTGTCGTAGATCGAACATGAAGTTTTATCGTGACAACGCGAACACGAATCTTCGCCTTCAAGTGTGGCCGTAGCATGATCATTAATAGTCTATCTATAGCTATTTCAGACTAAACCTCTGTGCAAGAGTCCAGTCTATTACTTTGCCAGTAAAGTTGATGATAATTAAAAACAAATGTTCGCAGGCACCGGTGATCCCCAGCCAGAATCTAAAGCAGCTGATGCCGGCAACCAACGCGCCCGCCGCTAAGGTCACCAAGGAGCGCAATAAACTCGTCATAGTGCAGCAGTCGAAGCGCAACTGATACACGCACACCGCGTTGATCATGATCAACCTCAACATAGTGCTGGGCATAATCTCCTTTTACATACTCAGTTATGCGGTCCCGGAGCTGTTGTAAGAAAATTGTGGATAACGACAGTGTGCGTTGATCTTTTATAGACAATTGGTAAGCCGTATCGTGTTTGTAATAAAAGCTACAATTTAAATGTGTATACTTGCACACAGCGTTGATAATGATGTCTCAAAATAGTGCTGGGCATGATGCTCTGTTACATACTCAGTTATGCGTTCCCGGAGCTGTTGTAAGACAATAGGCGTGACGAAAGATTTGGAATCCTCTTCCGTAATATAGGTACACATTTACTATTTACAAAAAAACCTTTATTTCGGTAATAAACTTAAGTTTAACGAAGTTTTAAGCCATTTTTCTGATATTTTTTCAATAGTGCGCGAAAACAGCTCGCAGGTGTTATGGCGTCGGCTCTGACGTCACGCTTAGGTAAACATGTCATTGCAATGTATTGTGTATAATATGCGTAGCGAAGAAAGTAATCATTAAATTAATTCGTGTGATAAAAATTAATTCCATAGTTTTTAAGTGGTGTACAGTACAACAGTGTAAAAACACATCAATAAGAACACTCAACAAAGTGTTTGTACATGTTCCAAACAAGAAAATAACAAGAGTTAAGTGGTTAAAGCTTGTACGGCGAAATTTTATGTGTTTACTATGAGGTAAAATATTACTCGTACTAGTAGGTGCTTTATAGTTATAGAAATTTACTCGTTTTATCGAGTATTAACATGGTATTGACTCGACAAAGTAACAACTTACAAGCTGTGAGGAAGCTAACCTCAAATATAAACAATGACAAGTTTATTGGAAAAGTAACCTTTGAAAGTAAAATAAAATGCACTCGCACGAGTTCAAAAACGAGTTTGATTATATCTAAGTTGGTTATATCTAGTGGTATGGTAAGATAAATAAATACACTATTTACTTACAAGGAAGTTTTCACGTTTCTAAACTCAGATGAGCAAAATAAAAAAAATAAAAAAGCGTTTATTTTCTCTACACAATAAGGAGTTACAAAAGGCCTAAAATATACTATTTAGATACATTGCATCCTATCATTTGTGAGAGACTGGTGCCTGAAATAGGTTTCGTGAGAAACCTGCAAATACAGGTCACCAGGACCCCCCTCGCGGACATAGACAGAATATAACTAATGGCAACATGAGTAAGATTTAAAGAGAAAAAAAAAACAAACAAAAAACAAAGACAGATGATTTAGGATCTAGTAGTCCTGACCACAAAAGAAGTCAAAATCTTTATTTGTTGCGAGGAAATCGCCCAACATCAAGACATCAATCCTGGGAAAATTTGAGCTGTTTGCATTAGCAAAGCTTGGTTCTATTGTTATAGCCGAGTGGAGTCGATAAATCATACGTAAACGAATAAAAAATTAATCCAAATGAGTAATCAGTAGTATTCACAACAACAAAACTATTGATAGCGGAGTTCAAGTAATAGTGTTCTGTGGCGGAGTTTACCTAAGCGTGACGTCATGCGGTGTTTCAGTCAAAATGGCCGATTGCAGTATTTTACCCTCCTTATTCATAATAACATCTGCGAGCACTGTAAGGTGTGACGTCAATTTGATATACTGCGAAGCCGTTCCTTTATACTTAGCTATACTGGTTACTGTTTATAACGGAACGCAGTCCAGTATACTGTCATCCATGTCATTTCTGGACGCTGTTAATCACGTGATCAAAGCACTGAGAGCACCTTACCTCGAAAATGCCAGTGCTTACAGTACACAAATGGCGACGATTTATGACGTCATATATTTCCCTAGGATACTGCGGCAGTATACTGTCAGTCCATAACGGAACAAATTTCTCACCAGTAAGAGCACTGGACAGTGCTTGCAGTGTATATCGGAACATACCCAAAATAATGCTTAAATAGTTTTTATAAATAAGGGGGTTAATGTTTTATTTTAATGAAAATCTTAATAATCTCATTTTTTTAAATAAAACTAAACCAGTGTTTTAAATTTTTTTAATAAGTATTTCCCCCCTAAAATCGTTAAATCGTCGATTTTTTGATACGGTTGTCATGTTGTGGATGTCAAAAGTGTGCGTTGTTTTTTCATAGACAATTAAATGTGTATACATGTACATCGCTCAATATTGTATTGGCCATAATCTCCCTTTTAGGTACATACTCAAGTATGCTGTCTCGGAGTATTAAATACTATTTACTAATTTAGATGATGCTATCGAGATATTCCACTAAGCAAAGCCAAAAAACTATATACAAATGGCTTGGCTTCATTATTCTCGATACAATTTCCTGTAGATATTGTGTAGCTCCTGTAAGGTCTTGTACAACCGCTGATAATAACCTCCTTGGCTAAGTCATAACTCCGAAAACAGCAAAGGTTGCTCGGGAAATGTGATCTCTATAAACTATAGTAAAATATTATTGAGATTCAGACCTAGATGTTAATAGAAATTTCTGAGACTATTAAAAGTCAAGGAAATTTATTTACGTTAAATATACTTAAGGTATTTAAATAATTTTTGAAATGTATCCTCTTCAAGTATAATTATTTAATTATTATAATCATAACTGTAATGTGAGTAGAGTAGAATGTTTTGAAAAAAATACTAGAAGACCAGTTTGTTATTCCATTATTTCTAGTTGTATTTCTAGTTGTGTCATAAGCTCAAATAATATTTCGTAAGTACTTTTTAATAACCGTATTATATATACTAAGCAATCGTAATTATTCTAACGCAATCACAATTTTAAACGATCAATTTTAAAGTTAATATTTAATGTTTCTCACATATAATCTCATTAATCTAGTCTTTATATTGCAGTAAGTAGATTTATATAAAGTCAATTTTATTCAGTAATTAAGTAAGTAGTTGTCGGTAGAAAGTGCGGTAGGAGCAGGAAGAATTTCGTACAATGACCCCTTATTACTCGACTATCTCTCTCGCGCGCAAATATACTCTTATATCAGCGCAGCATCAGCAATCTGTCGCGTGCCATAGTTCGAAATTCTATCCAATCCAAAAATATAATTTATAATTAAACTGTGAATATTTGTATTTAAATTATATTATTACCATTCATGTGTAGAATTTCGTTTTAGTTTCTGTAAATAACATATAATTTAGTTAATGTGATTGGCTATTTAATCTCATTGTAGTGATATTATTCTTATTCGCAAAAATAAGACTGCTAAATATTGCAAATAAACAGTTATTTGAATATTGTGTTTTTTATTATTAATTTATGCAGTTTTACATAATTGCTCTTGCGAAACAAAATAAAAAACATTTTATGTATCTGGGTTTAACCCACTTTGATATTTTTTTATTTATTTTACTACATATTATTTACTTTATCTATTATTTACTTATTATCACATTGTAAGGCTATTTAAAATCCCAAGGTATGCACAGCACGCCATCAGATAGCACGGAGTAGTAATGTGTTATGAATAAAATATTGTCTTGTAGTTTCTGAAACAAAGATTTTAAAGTAGTAAGCATTTGAAGTGGTAATAAAAGGTAGGTATGTAATAGTTAGATGAAAAGCTTGATGTCACAGCAGTTTGCAATCAAATTGAAATATCTGGGTTGAGTGGCCAAATTAAAATACCTGGAGCTTGTATATGTTTACAGACTGTTATAAGATGACAGTAGTAAAAGTCCGGCTCGAAGGACCATAAATGTGGGACGAATTCTCACACTTTATAATAATGATTATAGTGTCCAGTAACATACAATGCACAGAACATGGCTTGATTTCCTCATTGTGCTATTGTTCAAATGGGGAGTTCTGAGACTTTATATAGGCTGATAATGACGATGATGATCAGTGATCGGAATAGGTAGGGCTAATTCACCTAAAGTTTGAAGAACGGACAAAAATAATGGAGACAAAAAATATTGTCATAAAGAAGTCTCCATTAATTTTTGTCTATGTTCTTCGAACTGTAGGTGAATTAGCCCCTACCTATTCCGATCACTGATGATGATGAATAGATACGTACCATGCCTATTTTGTCTATTCGAGTAAGCAATCTTTGGCAGCACGAGATCATTAATGCTGGTGTTATGCTGTCGTCTTTGTTTAGCTCCAACAGACCGAACCTTTCTTTCACTTCCTTGTAAAGTGCTCTTTCGATGTGTTTATTTCTGAAATAAAAGACAAGCACATTCAATACTTGATATTAAATAACGTTTTTCTCGTTGTAACTGGTTGAGTTGACATGGAAAAATATAATAACATCACTTTTGGTAGCGTATCTGATTCAAAAAGAATTTAGTTATTTGCCTTAAATTATTATTTTTTCTATTTTTTTCCACAACGGAATATAAGTGCTTACTTTCATCTAACTTGATGGAATTCATAGAGACTTGTGCCACAGCACTGGGGTCATACAATGAGCTGGTAGGCTACTCTTGACGCAAACTCAATCTCAATACAATTCCAATGCGATTAATATGTATCGATATTGCGATAAGTTTCGCAATTTCGGAACGTCCCATCTCGATAATAATTTGTTCACTCAATTTCCACGCAATTTAAATCCACTGTAGCGCTATTATCGCTTTTAAAAGTGCCATTTGAACTTTTTAAATTTGTGATTGGAAATTGATTATTGCAATTGTGTTTCAAGAGTAACCCACCTGGTGATGAAGAAACTGGTTATCTTATCTCTCTTCTCTGTCTCTCATTGTCGGAATATTGAAGTTATGGCGACAGACTTAGGTAAGATGGTAAAAGCTAGCAAGGTGGACTTAGAGTAAGCTCTACCAAAATGTTATTGTATCAAATGTGAAAACTATTGTTTCGCCAAGATAAATGTAAAAAGCTTACATGCTATATTCCGTCATCAGAGTAGTTGCCTCATCGAGATTGTTGGCTATAAAGGCAATCAGTTCTTCTGCAGGGCAAGATGATGGCGTGATGAACTGGCCAGTCGGTGATACCATTAGTGGGCCCGCTTCCCTGCAACACAAAGTCGTGAAGTTACAGCAAAATTAGCTAAATTCCTAAAATTTCAGTTTTATATGTTTACGTCTGATAATGATTATTTAGCTTGTAGCTCAAATTCCTTATATAGTAGAAAAAAAGGTTTTTTGAAGTTGGTATGATTTTGAACCAGTGACAATAATCATAAGTTCTATTACAGTGACTATAATAATATTGATAATATAAACAAATTTTTTATAATGTTAAAATGATTTTATTTTATTTTTTAACCAGAGTGATATTCAATAATCGCCCTACGTGGCAGTACTTACGGCTCCACGACGATCTCATATTTGCTCAGTGATTTTGGTACACACGATGGGAACTTGCTGCCCCTTCCGTAGAAGTCTCCGATTGAGGTGATCAGCTGCCTGAGATGGCTGCAGTATTGGTGCGCTGATACTTTAGGCATATATTTTCTAGAAAACGGAAGATTTTGTTGCACATAGCAGTTCCTTGGAGCATCATTTATTTATTTTATAAGACAAAATAGGATGCATCTTTCGAAACTTTAAGTGCTAAAATGTAGCTGGAGTCTCTAGCTTCACTTAGTTTTGACTAGTATGTATAGAAGAGAGAGAGAGAATAGAGGCCTGTGTGTACGTTTTTACAATAAAGTTGCAAGTAATATTCAAAAACTTGATATTAATAAATTTAAAATCACCATTAAAGAAAAGCTTTGTAAAAAAGCTTATTATAAAGTGTCTGATTACATTGAAGACAAGACAGCATGGGTTTAAAATGCTCCAATCACTCCAACAGGTATTTCTAATTTAAAATATTGTTTAGTCATTGTATAACTGGGTAACGGCATATAATTTTGTAAATGTCGTTACTTATATTAAAGCTGTGGAGTTTCTTGCGCCCATTCTTCTCCACAACAGCTAAAAAATAGACGTCCTGAATGGGTAGTAGGTAAAAAAATGTTTGGACGATTCAAAAGCACTTTTCTAAAGTTTATTTGAATAAAAAATATTTGACTTTGACTTTGAATAATAGTAATTACAACAGCACAGCATCAGGTTATTTTATGTTCCCACTACTGGGGCACGAGCCTTCCCTATGGATGGATAGAGATAGCCGATCACTACTACGCGGGCCCAGTGTATTGTTCGGGAGATAAGTTTGCTGATTGCCTCAGGCGGAATATTCAGCATTTTTGGGGGCGGCAGGTTTCTCAAGCCGTGTGGAGCCAAACACTGTCAGAGGTTTTCTAGAGGGAATGGCATCACGCACTGGTGCTTATTCCCGTTTCCTACTAGATTCTGCGAGGGGTTCGGATCGTATGGGCGTGGGCCCAGTGCGAATTGGTGGTTGTTAACGACTTCTAATGCAGCTGGGACCAACGTGCCTTCTAATGCATGGAGGAGTTCAAGATGATACATTTTTGGTCACCCATCCGATGTGGTCATCGGAGGTTCGCAGACTGGGCTCGTTAACCACTGCGCCGTCAACCTTCTCAATACTATTTACCATTTTTAACTAGTTATAGAGCACTCTGTTTCAATTGCATAAAGCTCAAATTAAGATAAGATTTTCTTTATACCCTTTATGGACATTAGAAGCAAGTAAGTAGTGTTGTTGTTGCTATGTTAAGGCGAAGGGTAAGGCACACTAGCGCCGCTAATGGATTTAATTTGATAACTGCTAAACTAGATTTTTTTTCAAACATTGCGGACCTTCTTCAGACACTAGGCAAACATCTATTATTTAATAATTGTGCACTACTTTTAGGTTTGTTTTTGTATTCATGCGCTAACATCAAAAGTGGCCATTGTTTGTGAATAAACCACGCAACAAAAAGTAGTGCACCATTATTAAATAAATACTATGGATGCTTTCCTGTTATCGGACGGTACCCAATGTTTAAAAAAAGATCCGGTCCGTTAGTAATTGCCAAATTATCAATTGGTGGCGCTAGTGTGCCTTACCCTTTGCCTTAACGTGAATGATAAATGATTTTGTATTGTTACACAATATTACTGACAGCAACAGTTATAGGCAGCTGATATTACAACAAAGTAGCTTATTGATCTACAACAACAAAGATACAATGCGAGTTCGTATTGAAAGATTTTCTTGGTTTTTTACCTTCTACGGATATGTACTTCCCTCAATACACTTGATAAGGATTTTTCGTAGATAGGTATCTCGGTTAAGGCACTGTCTTCCTTACTTACTTTTTTTATAAGCTGAAATGGAAATTGGTTTTGTTTTTAATACTTTTATGCAAATCTCGCGAAGGATAAGGCACACTAGCGCCGCTAATGGATTTAATTTAATAACTGCTAAACTGAATTTTTTTCAAACATTGCGGACCTTCCGACACTAGGCAAACATCTATTATTTAATAATTGTGCACTACTTTTAGGCTTGTTTTTGTATTCATTCGCTAACATCAAAAGTGGCCATTGTTTGTGAATAAATGCAATAGCCTGTTTTGTGAATAAACCACGCAACAAAAAGTAGTGCACAATTATTAAATAAATACTATGGATGCTTTCCTGTTATCGGACGGTACGCAATATTTAAAAAAAGATCCGGTCCGTTAGTAACTGTCAAATTATCAATTGGTGGCGCTAGTGTGCCTTACCCTTCGCCTTAATAGAATCTTTATATACTGAGGATTAACCCCTAAACAGCATACTATTGGTTATATTGGTAAAGGTATCATGAAAATTCTATTAATTGATATTTATTAAAAAATTAATAATGTATATTAATTGTTATATATATATATATATATATATATATATATATATATATATATTTATCCCGCAAGCAAACTACCGTCCACTGAAGGCGAAATTACATTTAAAATGGCGTCTACCGCTATTTGACGTCCGCATACCGGACGCCACTTTTTTAAGCGGTGACACTTGGAGCCTCTAACATGAAGCTAGCTGTAGAACGAAAATCGATGGAAGCCAAAAATTGTATGTAATAGCTGCAATTAAATACTGAATAGTTCCCAAAGAATCTCAGCAGAGGTGCGGCGCTACTGTCGTGCGTATATTCACAGCCGTATTATCGGGCTTATTTTCTGACGATGAAGTCGCGTATTTGGCGTCCGCTAATGCGACGTTGCCAGCTCTCTCAATGTGTGGTGCCTACTAAAGTACAATATTATTATCATAAATCGTATACAAGCAAAACTGTATTCATCGCCGTAGGTCACACACGCGGTGCGTGTTATGCGGCGCCCAATTTATAGTTTAAATAATCTGTAATCATCCGTATTATAGCTATTGAACGTCCGTTTATTGCTATTAGATTATGAAATGGACAGTGTTCGTCACACTGCCATCAGATCCGTGATTTGAAACGTTCTTAGTACATAAAATGCGATTTTCTTATTTTTAGTATCTCTGTTCAATCAATGCAAAATTAAATTTATTCCTGATGATGATGATGATAAGTATATAACGTGATGCTCACTAAAAGTCTGAAACGATTTCGTACCTTTTAAAAGTCATTGCTTACGTTAAGAATGGTGTGCAATTTTTAATAGTAAAATTTAATAAATAACTAAAATTTAAGACACCAAGGTCTTACAGTAATAAGAGTGTTTACGAATTGTATCCGATCTGAATTCAAACCAAAACAGTGAAATGACGGTTCAAAGTAGACGTAGTACTATTTATATGAGAACGTAAGTACTACATGAGTAAATATATTTACTCATGTGGTAGTACTAGATCCGAGTAATGCTATGCGTAAAGGCTCTAACTCTTGTTGTTGATTACTTTTACTTTTGATTGCTAGATATGGCTTCGTTAGGAATTGTTTTTTATAATGTTCAAAACTATTACGGAAGTTGTTTTATGTTTGTGATTAAAATGTTTATTTGCGTAGTTACCTATACTTATAAGTTACTTAGGTGAAACTAATAAATTAATAATAAAAAAATTAAATGTACAGACGAGACGCTTGCACATCAACCTATCTAAAACTGTCCAATTTCTTCAATACATTTTCAACAATATACTTAATAAATTTCAAGTAAGTATATTAAAGAAATTTGACAGTTTATGGTAGGTTGATATAAAGGCGTGTGTACATGTTCTGTGTCATTGTTTATTTATTATTTATTTATTAATAAGGCTTACCAACTAAATACATAAGATTCATTTAATAATAATAAATAAATAATAATAATAAAACATTTATTCGGCTTTTCAACACATAACAGACATGGAAAAAAAAATATAACACAAAAGTTAAAATAAACTTAAAATTGCAAAAAAAAAAAAAAGAGTTACATTTTCACAGTATACGAGTAACAACAACAAAATAAACAGAAACAAGCAGAGATAGATAAATACACGAAAAGCCGAATGGGCTGATCAGCTCAGCTTAATGTTGTGGCTGATGCCTCAACGCTGGTATTCTGCTGGACCCATGACAGACCCATGACAATTTCAGAAAACATACTTTGACAAATAGTTATACTTATATGTATTTAAATTATAGGTATGAACAATATTACATTTTATCCATAAAAAAAAAATAAAAAATACTTAAATGGACCAAAACTGAAAAACTCTCTAACCTATTTATAATATTAATTAATTTTGATGTCATATAAAACTACTATTGTTCCACTTGCTACCGATTTAAAATTGTTTAAAGATTATCGTTGTGTTACTTACTGTTACTTATTTTTAATAAAAAAATTTAATGTACATGTTGTGTTATTGTTTATTACCTAGGTTAGGTTCATATCCCAAAAAATAACTATAGGATAAAATGAAGGATCGGTATTAAAATGAAAGAAAAAGAAAATTCTAAAGTTTTGATGTTTTTGCGTTAATAACGTTCAAATATACTTAAAGGTCGTAAAACGTTGAAAAAAACGTCTATTTCAGGTGAGATTCGATTCCACGTCTTCCGCATACCAGGTGGCCGCGTAACCATAGCATTGGTTAGATCCGCCGAAATTTTTAACGCCTTTTGACTTATGCTTTTAGAGCAACAGTGTCTTATCAAATCTCTTTTGAATTTAGCATCCCAAGAGATTACGCAGCCACCCGGTATGCGGAAGACGTGGGTTCGAATCCAACCTACGGTAGACTTTAGGGGTAGAAATGCGAAAGGCGAAATGTGAAATTGCAATATATAAACGCACGCCACGGTAACTCCTCAGCTAAGGGCTGGGATAGTTACTCGAACATATCTTCAAACCAACAATAGAATTTAGTCAGGAAATCAGAACCCAACATATACAACCTGTAACAGGTTAAGCGCAGACCCAGAAAATAGTTTATTATAAATTTACTTCTCAATCGATTAAAAATATTTAAAATGTAGGTAATTTTTTTTTCCCAAAATTATTAAAACTTATTGAAATTACAGTCACTCTTTCGTAAATTGTTAAAACAAACGAAAATAAAACGTAAGTCAATGCAATAAGGGGCTTTTTAAAATGCGGTAGGTTGGTAGGCTAAAGTGCTAATATGCCCATACTGTTTGCCCTATAACTAACAACTAACATTAACCAATTTAATTAAATAAAAGTTAAATTATTTTTCTTTTTTTAATTATAATTAAATATTCTAATTGGGGTGTCTGAGGATGTGCGTTCATTCTGTGACATGTTGTAGTTACGTAGTACAGTACCCCAATATCGCATTATCCCAACTGTCGCATATTGTGTTCAGGATTTTCTTAGAGCTGGCGCAAAATGTGAAATAGCAATATACTGTACTAATAAAATATCAATACACAGACGCCAGATATAAATATACGGACGTCAGATGTCAATATACGGACGCCAGATAACAATATACAGACGCACGGTAGCTCCTCAACAAAGGGCCTAGGCTTTTCAAACTATAAAGACAATTAAGTTAGGAAGCCAGAACCTGAGGCATATAGTTATGCAATATGAATTCGTATATCAGACTGTTCGACTTGTCACATAATATTATGCTCAGGATATTGTTAAAGCTGGCGTGAAATGTCAAATAGCAATATACGGACGCCAGATGTCAATATACGGACGCCAGATGTCAATATACGGATGCCAATTGTCAATATACGGACGCCAGATAACAATAAACAGACGCACGGTAGCTCCTCAACAAAGGGCCTAGGTCTTTCAAACTATAAAGACAATTAAGTTAGAAAGCCGGACCCGAGGCATATAGTTACGCAATATGAATTCGTTTATCGTACTGTCCGAGTTGTCACATATTATGCTCAGGATGTTGTTAGAGCTGGCGTGAAATGTCAAATAACAATATACGGACGCTAGATGTCAATATACGGACGCCAGATGTCAATATACGGACGCCAGATGTCAATATACGGATGCCTGATATCAATATACGGGTACGCACGGTAGCTAGTTACTAGAACATCATCTTTAAACCAATAAGAGAATATATTCAGGAAACCATAACCCAAGGAATATGAATGCGTATTCAGTGCCTTGAGTATTGGACTGTCCCACTTGTCGCATAATTATCGTGCTCAGATTTTTATTAGAACTGCAACGGCCATCATTAAGTTAAATAAAATAAACTTTGGTTAACAATTTATAGATATCTGTCAAATTGGACCCAACATTAAAATATTCAGTGAAAGAAAGAGATAGGTAAAACGAGCTGGCAACGTCGCATTTACAAAATCAGGAGGACGTAAAAATGTCGGCGCATTAAGTAAATCATAATCACTATATCCAGGAAGCCAAAAATTAATCACCATGAAATGGAGTTCATAAATGTTTGGGCATGATTGCAAAAAGAATATTGCCACAATTGAAATAACCGCAAAATAAAATATCCTATGGAGTAAGGCATCAAAAAACTAAGAAACATTCGCAGAGAGATGATCTAAATTGTAAGCTGAACTGGAGGACGCCGTAATGATGCACAGCATGCATGACGCCAAATGCGTTGCTAGATGTATATATATATATATATATGTATATATTTCATTTGAATTTAACAACATTAAATTAAATGAAAATATTTTTCTGCAAAACATGCTATCTACTATAATAACATAAATGCTTACCGAAAGCCATTCGTTTCTAACGTCAATAATGTTGAGGTATACATCCCCGTCTAAACTTACACCAGTAAACTGCCCTAGTGCTATCGTTCTACCTGAAACAAATAAGAATATTTGATTTTATGATTTAATTAAATTCATTTATTGCCTGCTGGAAGATAACAGAAAAGCCAATTTTCATAAACCAATAATTCAATTAACAACAACATTCGATTTTTAATGTGTATTAGTATAATTAAATAATAAATTTGTTTATATATAATTAATAAATAATAAATTATTTTCATTAACCATTTTTATCATTACAAACAATGGGTTGGAGCTTTAAGCTTTAAGGCCTGTTTTGAGAAGCCCTGCTCCTCCTTAATGATTGTACATACATACAAATTAGTATGTTTCTGTGCTGTTTGTCTATGCATTATATGCATGTATGATGCAGTGGTTCGCGCGATTGTTATGTTGAATGCCAGATACTTACGGGTTTCTAATACACTGCTAGCAAAATTATGTGGTTTATATTTTGTTTAATTATATTAAATAATAATTTTAACAATGCAGTTAGTAGTTGTTACCTTGTAAATTGGCCATAACACTCGAATGTTGGCTGGCCAATGATACCAAACTCTGTAAAGCGCCGCGAATATGGCTTATGTTCCATCCGCTATCGTATTTCACCTAAAATAATGAAAAAAGCTCATTTGGTATGCAGCATTTTTTATTTTGAATATAGCCTGTTCAACAAAACTGCCGCGAATGAAATTGCAATAATAATAAAATTAATATCACCGATATATTTTTATAACATTTCTAAAGAAACTTGACTATGTTACCTTAAGTTAGTTAAATAATTTATTAAACTTAAAAAGAAAGTTTTATGAAAATATATATTTTTTACTTATTTAGTAACTGGATTTGTTTATTGTCTAGTTCTATTAGTTTTAAAAACAAACTTAAAATATTTCAATCATTTTAGAAACAGTGTTAACAGAAAATTTTGGCTTTAAAAAATTCTTACTTTTAAAAAAAATTTTGAATGCAATTCATTTATATCAGTTTTGTTGAAAGAGACTACCTAAAACCAATACCAATAATTAATGCGTTGAGTATGCAACTTTAAAAAGCAATAAGTAATACAATAAAACACAGGGTTATTTAAGGATATTTACAAAGTATTTAAAAAAAATTGCATTGAACTAACTTTTTAAATAAATTTAAATGCAATTATTGAAATTGTAGTTAGCAGTTACATCTCTAAACACATAAGAAGCCGGATTCATACGAGAATATTGGTATACAGTTATGTTTACGAACTTCTTTAATACCATATATTGTACAAAGGTTTTCTATGAGACTCTTCACTTGTCCTCTAGTTGCTTCCGTTGACCCATATTTCTCTTTAGCTACTGAACTGTTATCGTAGATCCAATCACTGTAAACCAAATAAACATACATCATAAAGCATTAGTATGAATCTTACTTAAGTTGATAAGAAATTATCAGTTCATATCAGTTACATATAGTGCAGTCATTGATCCACTGATAATTTTATCAGTAGCCTTCCCGATAAAATGATAGTTAGCAACTATTTTGCATAAGTTAAGGACATATAATTACCTCAGAATTTTGGGTCTTCCCCTATGGATTTTTATTATATTTTATATTAAGATAGTGTTTTTCGTTAAGGATTTTTTTCACATTATGTGATTCAATTCTATGTCAATCCCATTGTGGTCTAATTACAATTCTTACACTTTTATTATATTGTCTATGGCTGTCTACACCAAAGGAGAGGAATAAACTAAAAGGCAAACCATCTAGTTAAAATTGTGACTACAGATATGCCAAAAGAAGTAAAATTTTGAAAGTGCCTTAATTCCTACATCCTAAACTATCCTTTTCTGATGAACAATACTACCAAATAACTCCCACAATTGAGGATGGCAACAATTTTGTTTGGTAATAAGATAAAAGGCAATAACTAGTGTAATAGTAGCAGCAGTAAATAGCATAAATACTGTCCCACTTCACTATTAAAATAAAGTAATCACTACAATTGATAGGTGTTGGCTTAATCACCAGGTTTGCCAAATGTGAGTTGATTCTATTTCAAGGCATTACTTACATCACATTATTAATAGCTTTCTTCTCATCAACTTTTCTTTTCGTGAAAGTCGCTTTGTCAAATTCTGTCTTGAAATCTTCATATGCTTTATTCAAATCTGGTTTCCTATAATAAAAAACTTTGTTGAAGTAAAAAAAACTAGGGCAACAAGGGAACTGAAGAGGATTTAAAATGTAAACGCTTTCATAACTCACATGAATTCATTCTGAACTTTGCTCCTAGGTATTTTGTCCACATAATCGGTTGGCATTTCACATGCATTTAAAACCTTTACAACTGTCTCACGGATGTTACTACCATTAAGTTGTATTTTCACCAGTTTAAATGCTCCTGAAATAATTGCATTATTTTCAGGGTGCTATTTATTATTTCAAAATAAAAGAAATAATAATGAAACCAACCTTCAGGCATATTCTTTTGTCTCAGGTAAAAAGACAAAGGAGGTACGGCTAATCTTTGTCTGGTCTGTTGAGCTTCTAACAATGCACTTAATTGTTGTAGAGAATTCTCATTAATTTTCTGAAATTTAAAATGAAACTTGATTTTCTTGTGTTTAAGATTACCATGGTGTTGATAGATAGATAGATAAGATAGATAAAACCTTTATTACAAAACCACAGACACACACACATAAACACCATTTTAAACTTGTTTGTCGAATAAATCGAAAGTAAAATCATAAAAACTATAGAAGACAATAACTTACTCTTTGTTCAGGAAATTTTCCAAAAAGATCCGGGTGTACGCTGAAGTAAAATGGTCGAAGTGCCGTCGAGATTTCGGCAGAACTCAAATATCTACAAAGTACTCCAGTACAGCCGCAGCTTCTAGAAAACGTAACGACAAGGATAATTTTAAGCTCACAGGTTAATAGTTAACATACATAATATACACATACAAGGTTATGAACAAGAAACTGATTCCTATTTGATTTTTTCACAATAAATAAATGCAACACTTTGAATGCTCTTACGGCGTAATTTACAAAGTAAATATAGAGTTTGTAGAGAAGTGCTTACTTTATTTGAATTCTAGAGTACATGTTGTAGATATTTGAATGTGAAATTTACGCACTACAAACTTAATAAAACATGTCTTTGTTGAATTATCGCGGTGGCGATGGCGAGGCGATGGGTGACCTTCATCTGTCACTGTCAATTTATTTTAGTTTTCATAAGTTTGATGTCGGAAAATCAAAGGTATCTGATCCATACAGCCATGTCTCCAGTATTTTTCGTGATTAGATTAGAATAATAATGGTGTTCAGGCATCTGATCGTAGTCAGGCATGATAATATATTTTTTGAGTCTGTAATGGTAATACTAAGTTTGTTTAATAATAAATAAATAAATAATATAGATGCTAAATGTAAAACTGTGTAAAACTTTAACCCGTCTCCCGACCCGAAATTATGTAAGTTAATCATCTACGGAAAACTTACAAGTTTAACAAAAATTATACCTAAAGTGACCGAAAAAGCACCGTTAGTTTTACTTTTAAATTAGTTTAAAATAGTAGGTAGTGTATGGCTCCCTCAGAACAATAATTAATGCTATTAGTGTTTGTTTTGAGGTGCATGGAGTCTGGAAACATTGCATTAAGTCTGTGTTTTAACTTGGTGGTATACCCTTATTTCTCTAGATCAGGGGTCTCCAAACTACGGCCCGCGGGCCAAATTCGACCCGCCAGTGCCATCAATCCGGTCCGGCCCGCGACAGCTTAAGACTACCTAGTGCCATCAATCTGGCCCACGACAGCCAATGTTTTACTGTTGTTGTTTGCTTAGGTGGGCAGAAAAATTAAAATTGTTTTGGCCCTTGGAACATACTGAAAAAAAAAATTATGGCACTAGGGCTTCAAAGTTTGGAGACCTCTGCTCTAGATAATTAGGTACCTACCGTGGCGTATGGTGTACCAACATGGAAATTAGTTCAAATGTCTACCGAAATATAGCGACAGGTGATTTTCTTTATTTTTATTTTTTCTTAATTTTAACTTAAACTGGACATACGACGTATATTAAACTGACATATTCTACTAGGTGTGGGCTAATAAATCCCAAATGATGTGTGCTCCATAAAATTTGGGTCACACTAGATACCTCTTGGGTATCATCAGTAAGGTAGGGAGATAATCATATCGCTAGCTCTTAAAATTCGTTATGTTGGTACATAAATTGTTCTGTATCTATCAATTTCTAAGTTCTCTTAACGAAAGGAAGTAGTCAGTCGCTTGGTTCTAGGATAGTGCATAAACATAATTGGTAAAGTATATAAGTGTAGCTAGCTTTAATAATTAATAAGACGGACATACCCACCTAAACCTACCGCGGAAACAGAAGTCAGGAAGATATCGCTAAGTGTTGTAAGTTGGAGGTTAATGTGTAGGTATAAAATGAATAACAGGTGAGCAGCAGATTGGTTGGCTGGTCGAGATAAAATGTGAAGGCTGCGCACACGACGGTGGCGGCGCGGCGGCGCTGCGAGTCTGTGACGCAACGGTGAGCGCAGACGCGGTAGCGCCGCGCACCCTCCAGGCCAGCTCGCCGGGCTTCATAATTGTTGCACTGACGAGTTCAATAATTAAGCGATAAATATACCAACCGCCGCGCCGTGCCGAGAGGAGGGCGGCAGTCGAGCGGTGGCCGCGTCGCGCATCATACACCCGCGGAGTGATGTGCCCGAAGCTCGTTCGACATTTTTCTATCGGATGCCGTAGGAATCTCACCTGACTGGTTCCCGCGCAACGCTGCGTTAGTGCGCCGCTCCGGTGAACCCTTTCGCTTGTAAATGTGCCGATATTTACATATGCGCGCTCGATCTCGCGTCGAACTTTCGATCAGCGCCGGAGCCCCGAGCGGAGCCCGCGAGCTGGCTGCCAACGGGCCGCCTGCGCCCCAGCGCTCTCATCTCCTGCACAACGTGCGATGACCTACGTATGTCATTTTTTCTTTTATAGCCTAACCTAACCTAACTTGATCTACTAGGTACAGGTCCAACTAGGCAAGTTGATTATAACACCGCCGAATGAAACAGGCACCTTCATTCAACGGAACACATGTACGCAACTGTAGTTTTAAAAAGATACTTTTAAAAAAAACAGGTTTGCACTTGTTCTAATGCCACTAGAACAAATTAGGTACCTGCTTAACTAAGTTATTATACATTTATTAAAAACTGCACTGTTGCGGAAAGCACTAAAATCGTACCAGATCTCATAAACAAACAAGTAAATACCAAGAAATCGGTCTACGTTAATGACGGGTGATACTACAATAATAATAATAATGTGTAAGTAGATATGTAAATTATTACCTTGTTCCAATTAAATCACTGTTGTCGATAACTGATGACGTTTTTGGTGAAGCTCTTATCTGTATTGTTGATGTGCATATACAATAATAAACGAGCATATGCTACATTTGAGACAATATGCAATGGCACATAATGCCAATTATAAACACATGCTAATATAATTAAATATAAATATATATTACATATGGTAATAGAAACAATAAAACCTACCTATAATTCGTATTCCTCCTTCCTATAACAAAAACTGTAATGACTTGTTTCCCGTTAAAGCTGATTCGTTACATGTAAACAATTGTTCAGTAAATAAAATTATTTCAACATAGAAATAAGGAAAATCATAATTAGTCCAAGCTAATCTTTACCAGTTACAATAAGCTGACTACCATAGAAGGTATTTGATATAAATAGTATTTATAAACCACCATTACCTACCTATAGGTACGACTGAACGAATCTATGACTAGGTAGGTACTTATACTTAAGTTGATAAGTAAAAATATTAAAGTAGCGTCATTCTTTTCTACGGAAAGATACAATTCGTAATATGAACAATAATAAGGGTGACTTTCTATTGAAGCTGGGCTGAGCTGATCGAAGCCGAGCTGTGTAAAAATGAACCAATACTGGAGCAGAGTTGAGAAGAGCCGTTAAAATAAAGAAACTCTATTGGTTGATTTATCACACAGCTCGGCTTAGCTCAGCTCAGCTTCAATGCAGTGTCATCCTATAACATTAACTAAGCCTCTGTCCCTCTGTGGTCTAGTGGTTTTGTAGTAAGACCACCAAAGGTCGATTTGTACTCGGTTTGGTTGGTGGTAGAGCTTCTCCTAAGTCGGTCTGGATAGCTACTACCATATTATCGTCTGCCACCGTAACAACGTTAAAGATACGTGAGATTTGTTCCGACCCGGTCCAGCCTTTAGAGGCGCCCTTGGGCTGTTCAACTCCCGATCTGATCCAAACCCTTCAGAGAATTTAGAAGGGAACGAGGATACGCTTATGTAATGCCATTTCCTCTAGAAATCCTCAGGGTAAAACACCCTTGATAAAACGGCTTGAGGAACCCTTTTAAGTTTTTCGCCGCCCATAATAAAGTCTGACAACGCTGTAAAAGTCGTCTCAAGACAACACAAACTCACTCCAAAAAAAAGGTGCTTTTCTTTCAGATAAAGATGAGATGAAAGTTCCACAGTAATTGAGGATACTTGGTGAAATGCGCTTCAAACTTCGATCTTACTAAACAAGTTAAAGAACGTTTCTTAAGATAAAAAGGGACTTTTGGACTAGGGAGCGTCCTGAACAAAAACAAGGATAAAAATGTCAACTCATTCAGCCTTCAACAACAACCCACTAATATAAGTGTTTAAATGCACTAAGTACATATTTTGTTTGCATTTGTGTGATCTGTGGTTTGAATATAAATAAATTAATTCTAACTGCAAGCAGATAATCGAGAACTCCCCGTGTGGTGCCGGGCGAAAATAATTGCACCACCCCATCTCTTCCCGTGGGTGTCGTAGAAGGCGATTATGGGACCATTCCAGAGGATGGGCAGCAGCGTCTCTCTGTGTCTCTCATCTTACTGCGATCGCTAACCCGCCTGCCAAGCGTGGCAATTATGGCAAATTCCCCTCAAAATTATTTATCCTTGAGGGAGCCCTTTGTCCAGCAGTGGACGTCTTTTTAGCTGAGATGATGAATCGAGAACTTCCTGTAGGTACTCTACACTTACTCGATAAACAGGCGCGCAATAAAATGACGGTGCCCAGTGCTAGTTTTAGTTGCCATTCGATCACGTTAAAAACCAAAACTTGCGTGGCAATGAAACAGCAGCAGTACCTCCTTGACAAACGAGGAGAGTTAAGGTGCTGATAATCATGAAACAGCCCTCACCGTCGATTGTATACCTATGTATAAGCAAAAGGATGCAAATAGTGTGTGACCCACTGGATTCAAATTAATAAATAAAATAAATAATAAATTAAAGAATAAAATAGTAGCGATTTTCTAATAAGTGACACAAAAAGATTTACTTTATTTCATCGACGTACTTTAGATTTTGAAAAAAGACAAAGTGTTGAAAAAATTCGAAACCGCACCCTATGACATGCCAGGTCAGGTGCAGTACCAATGCTATCGTGGCTCAATCCAACTCGCCGAAATTAATCAACACTATCTACTCTTACTCTGTAAGCCAAAGGAACCCTATTCAATGTCGACAACTACGTCATCAACATCCGATCTTAATATTTTTACAAATATTGAAAGTTCAGTTAAGAATATAGAATAAGAAGATCAGTTTATGGGCTTTTACAAAGTTGCGTTATCAGCTATTACAATGTTATGTTGGTGACATCCGTGACTATAACTAGCTATATTTATGATTATTTACATTCCTATAATTTTACGCAAATATTGTTGCGAACAAATTACAATTTGAAAAAAAGACAAACTACTTTAGATGTTAAAGATAATCATGTAAAAAGATACTGTTTTAGTGGTTACTTTACTTTTCTATCGAGAATATTTCATAATTCTACATTATGAAAACAATAGCATTGTCGAAGTTTTATGTTGTACACTTTTTTATAAATCATGCGAAAGTAAAGTGCATTTCATAGCTAGCAGCACCTTAAAATTTTGCCATACAAAATGTCGTCTTCGTCAACGTTAACGAATGCCAAATTAAACTCGCACTCGCCACCCTGGTCCTCCGTACTTGCCCGCGCCTAGTACCGTGTCTAGGACCTATGCTAGTTATCATGCTAAGTGTATAGGTGTGGCATTGGAAATCGTAAAATCAAGCATACGTAAAAGTGAACTGCGTAATAAAGTAATATTGTGTTGTCACATCCAAACAATTTACATATCGATAAGTGTTTAAAATGTTGCCTTTCATAGTTTAAGAAATAACCTAATACTTGGGTATACCTACAGACATGATTATAAGTTATAACAATAAGTTAGTTGGCACGAAGTCTTCGTGATCTTTATCTACAAAAATTAAAATAAAATGTCAATATTATAAGAAAAACACAATGTAGCATGTCAAAAGTTTAAAACTACCATTGTTTTTCCACTCTAAAACGAGCCAGTCGGCGGCTTTGAAAGGCCGGCAACGCATCTGCGATTCCTCTGGTCTTGCGGGTATCCATGGGCGGCGGTGATTGCTTCCCATCAGGTGACCCGCCTGCTCGTTTGCCTCCTTCTAATATAAAAAAAGCCTGGCTTTTATTAATTATTATAGTTCCAGTAAGATTTCAAAGATTCTAGCGAGGAGGCCAGACTCGTGCCCCAGCAGTAAGGATATAAAATAAACTAGTGAGTTAATGATGATGATGAAGATTTACAACCGTATAACTTCTATACCATAGAGGACAACAAACATATGCTATTACCAAATCTTCACAATGATTATGACTTGTGGCTAATATAAAAATAGAGTATAAAGCTTGTCACCACCACTCTCAGCCACAAAATAAAGAGATCCAGAATGTAAGCTTAAGAGAAAATACTAAGGTCGACTGATTATATGAAAAGTAGACAAAATCAACGTTTCGTAGTCCCTTGATTCCTCCACCAAAATTGGACTGATTTAATTACTTTTTTCACTAAAAATTAAAGGAAGGCTTTGACTGTGCCCCTATGCATTGCTTTTTTTCCTTTAAAAACCTTAAAAATTTACCAGATTTTCGCTGTGTTCAGATATCCAGCAAACAATTTTGACGAGATTATATATAAAAAAGCAAAACATAGGGACACAGCCAAAGCCTTTCTTTAATTTTTAATGAAAAAAGTAATTAAATCAGTCCAATTTTGGTGGAGGAATCAAGGGACTACGAAACGTTGATTTTGTCTACTTTTCATATAATCAGTCGACATTAGTATTTCCTCATAATACGTACCGCGCTCGAGCAACGCATATTGCACGGACACGGATCTTGGAACAGCTCAGGGTACCTAGTGTGAGTTTTGTTTACTATCCGTATTCATTCGATTACGTTTACGAAAACGAAAATTAGTATGGCATTGAAACAGCGACTCCTGGCGACATACGAGAAGAGTTAAAATTTTGCCATACAAATTCTCGTTTTCGTTAACGTGATCGAATGGCGAATGAAACTCGCACTTTATGCACTCAGAACAGTCCAAGCGCAGCTGTGGCGAGATTCCGTGTCCGCGAGATGTTGTCTATGTGTGGAGGTTGTATTTGTATGAAGCTTACCTTCTGCAATCTCTTTATTTTGTGCCTCAGCTTTGTCAGATGGTGGTTGCGTGGGATTGGTGGCCGGCGAAGCGTGGAGCGGTGGAAGGCCGTCTGCGCCACGCTCCGATGGTCATACTGGCGCCGCCTTTTTCTACGTAACGGTCGAAATGCCGACCTATGTAGAGATGTAAAGCTTATTGCAAGACGTAGGGGCTCTGAGCCTTGCCATAAACTCTTAAGCTGTGGGTATTATTGCAGACGCTGACAATATCCAGTACGGGTGGGTTATTGGTGGTCGTTAACAACTGCTAATGCAGTCGTGACCAACGTGCCTACGGTGGACATGACAAGAAAAATAATAAACTTTCAATGTACCTATGGAGTTTTGTGATATCGAAATTGTTAGTGCTAAAAATTACAAAAGACTCAATCAAGTACAAGTTAAAACACTGTA
Source organism: Eudonia mercurella (assembly GCA_963082485.1). NCBI lineage: Eukaryota > Metazoa > Arthropoda > Insecta > Lepidoptera > Crambidae > Eudonia > Eudonia mercurella. Next base: position 11,944,511 of record OY720032.1, on the reverse strand, counting down.
TAGACACGTACGTAGTTTCTGGGTGCCCAGTGCGAGTTTCAATCGCTATTCGATCACGTTAACGAAAACGAGAATTTGTATGGAATTTTTTAAACTCTTCTCGTATGTCGCCAGGAGGCGCTGCTTCAATGCCATACTAATTTTCGTTTTCGTAAACGTAAGCGAATCGATACGGTTAGTAAACAAAACCCACACTAGGCACCCTGTGGTATCATATCCATTCAATGCCTACCCTCTGAGACGGTACCTCGTCATAATTTCGTATCTACTACGTTGCGAAATAATCACCAGCAATTGGTTTGACAACCGGTCCTGTGATACGCGCCACCGTCCGATACGAGCTTATAATTTGAATAATGACTGTTCACCATTAATTTAAAACCGTTGTCCAAAACTAGTAATTGAGCTAAAAACGTCTCTATGCCGAGTGGCGAAGCGCTCAGCTCAATATCCGGAGGTCATGTTACATGTTACATGTCATCAATGTGGTGCAACCGATGATACGGCAATGCACACGCTGATGACAGGCCAGGAGTTTGCCCAGCCCCGTCCAGACTTGCGGGCTGTTTTTGGCAACGACCTCTCTCTGGAGGTAATAAGTAAGCTCTATGGTTTTTTAACACGGGGTCTTGGAATGCTTCGCCTCCTTTTGCGGTGCATTCATCTCTCGCAAGGAGGGGGCGGAGAGAGAGAGAACGACCCCCTGGCAAACGCCAATAGGTGTCAACGGACGTGTCGACGGAGACGGCTGTTTGGTCAGTTGCACCCATCTTAGCCGACACAGGGGTGAGGGTCAACACCTTCCGCAAACTCCCTGTGAGAGTCTTCAAGGCGTAGAGGCTACCTTTCGACATCTGGAAGGCTTAGTGCTCTGATGAGGCGTTCTCTTAAGGACCACCGCGGCGGGCCGTGTAGACTCTTCGAGTTCTTGGGGGGACCCCAAGAACTCGAAGGCTGGGGGGCTGATGGGCTGAGTTTAGTTTTGGGTCAGTCACATCCCATCTTGCGATTAACCTACACATCTTGCGGGTTCTAGCAACAAACCGGTCGAGACGGTTCATATGCGACGGGTCAGGATGGGTAGAGTATGTTAGGATTTTTCAATACACAGCACGGATTGTTATCATCAACCCGCATTTGGCATTCGTGGTTAACGTGGTGATAGTCAACATGTTATCAACACCCATCAATAGTGTTGATGACTTGATTTCTATGATGTATTTTGTAATGGGAAAGGTTTACAGAGTGTTTTTTTTAACGGGACAGTATGAGTAAGTCCAACACCATAAGAGATACATAGAATCTGGGTTATAAACGTTTACATAAAAAATCGACCAAGTGCGTGTTGGGCCACGCGCAGTGTAGGGTTTCGTAGCCCATCTCAATAATGCGTATATTTTTAAATGGCTCATATACTTAAATGTAGATACTACCGGTTTCATATACCTGACAACGTTATTTAAGTAGTTCCTAATGAGGAATTTGTACTGCGCAAAGTACATTTTATAAGTTGGTCGACAGTTACTCGTAAACTTTTAAAGCCCAACCATTTGGAGGGGGGGGGAGGGGGGAACTGACACTTGACTCTAACAAAATTTTGCACTTTTAAGCTTAATAGTTCACAAACAGATACCTCAATCAAAAAACTGTTTTTACAAACCCGCAAAATTTTTAAAATTGCTATCAAACGACACCCTACACTATGGGGTAGAAAAGAAAAAAAAATACATCCCCACTTCACGTAGGGGAGGCAACCTAAAAAAAATATTTTTCAAAATTTTACTTCACCACTTTGTCGGCGTGATTAATATGTATATCCATGCCAAATTACAGCTTTCTATTACTAAGAGTCTATGAGCTAGGCTGGGGACATGCAGACAGACAGACGGACATGGCGAAACTATAAGGGTTTCTTGTTGACTACGAAACCCTAAAAATGAAGCATGCTGATCAAACCTTTTTTAATGCGGATCAACTCAGTTTTATGTAAGGACAAATTTATTGTATAGGAAGAAAAAATCAGTGCAACAAATTAACTAGTAACATTTAATGAAATGTTTGCTTAATCTTGATGTATTAACTTGATCCTATGGTGCTTTATAACAAATTGTTAAATTATTGTCTTCGGTACATAAATGATCGAAGATTATTGGATGAAACAATAAGTTACGTACGTCTTTTTACGTTTTTGAATTATTAAGTACGTAGTAGACAATAAACTTTGCCATTTTACTTTTTATTTATAAACTTAGATTTTCACTATAATTTTGACACACACGTGACCTCTGTATTTATTTTTGGTCGTGATTTTAAGTTTTTGCATAACACGTCTTTCAAGGTTGAAAAGCGTCACGTACTGCGGCACTGATAATGAATATGGCTTGTCACCAGCATTTACAAAAATCTGTAGTGTAGTGTGAGTGTAGTGTTACCGAAAATACAATTGAAACATTTTTGTAATTCCGATTTTCGATAGTAATTTTTTCATCATAAATCTTTATTTGCAGAATATGGTAACATTTACAGATAACAGAGTACAGATCTCCAACATATTCTATCGTGGCGAGACGACGATGTGCATATATTTAATTATTTAGGTACATTAAAAACTTATTCAACATTTACTTAATATTATTTACTATATTATTGTTATAACATAATGACTTTTACTCACATTCTACTCATTAGTAATTTAGTTTCCAGAAAAAACTTTCTAAAACTGTAAAAAGTCAAAATGTTTACTGACAAATAATTGAAATTCATCAGCTGTGTTACACTAAGTACTATTAAACGCATTGCATAAAAATATACATGTATACACACTGTGTATGTATATTTGTATACATATGAAGGTTAAGTGCCTAAAAGACACATTGTTTTCTACCAGCAAATGAAATCCTATTTATATTAATAAACTGCTCGACAGCTTTAATGATAATAATAGCTATATTGTAAAATGTCTAACCTAAGCTAAACAACAACTTTAAAGCAACCTTTCTGCCCTCCTGCACCCTCATTCTTGCAGTCATGCAGGCCAACAAGCGAGCATGTAGCATGTAAGCAAGCATGCAGCATGCAGCACGCCAGCAAGCATCCTATCTATGATAGGTTACAATAGATAGGAGGTTTTGTAAATAGAACATTTTCTGAATCGGATTTTTCGCAAACCGAATTTTTCGGCGGGTAGGATTTTTGCAATTGGACATTAAGCGCCTGAATCCACTGAGTGTCGAAAGATATTTAATTTTAAGTTCAATAATCAAGCATTCAGCATTTGAAATTCGAACAGAAAAGTTTCGAAAATTTGATAGCTTCGGAAGATATAGGAAATTGTGGAAATCTGACGTTTTGTAAGTAGCACGTGTTGCGTATCGGTGTTTTTTCGGTGCCGGAAATGTTTAAGATATTTTTAAATGATATAAGAATGCCGTATATTTCTCCTTAAAAGTATTGATGTCTAGCTTTATTGATCGAAGGTGTTTAGCTATACGAGGTGTGAAACAAGTTTCAACATTAGTCGTATTTACTAGTAACATTTGATTATCCTTACCGATGTTTTGCAATACTGCGCAATAGTTCTATAATTTCGTGAATATTTAATTAAATACTTATAGATTCAATCTTACAACTTTTCCTATAAAATGACGTATATAAGGAAGAATAAAATCTTCATTGTTAAATTAAAGTGCACAGGTACCACCACGTGGCGCTGCTTTAAAGCCATACAAATTGATTGTATGGCATTGATGCAGCGCTTCCTGGTGAAATACGAAGAAAGTAAACATTTTGCTGTTTTCATTAAGTGATCGAACGTCAAAAGAAACTCGAACTAGGCACCCTGTTCTTAAGGGGAGGTTTTTAGGTTGTTCTGGGTTTCATCCGAAACACAGTAATGTAAAACAATGCTGCTTGGCGGCAGAAATAGGTGTTTGAGTGGTCAACGGGATGACACGTCAGATTCTAGACCGACTATTAGGCAAAACTTTAAAGTCGCACGAAAAGTGATAAAAAAAGGAGCAGAACTCCACTGGTTAATAAAGGCTAAAACGTTTAATAAAAGAGAGACAAAAAAAATTGTAGTGCAAAATATATTATTTTAGAGTATGTTTTGCACACATTTAGTTAAATCAGCTGTTGAGCTATTTAAGTTGTGACGTTATTTAGTAAACGAAACTAGTTTCAATATCTTTTTTATTCAAAAGTTTTAATGTTGTCTGTAATTAGGTGTGAAATATGATATAACTCAATTTTATTGTTTAACAACAAACTCTGTAATTAATCATTAATGTATATTTAATTGAAAAAGTAATTAAAACTATAGGTAGGTAATTCCACAATTCATACGTATCAGGATGTTACAATATTGCTATGTGAAGAGATACCTGCTGTTTCCCAACCAATTAATCTAAATGGATTAATTGGTAACAAAAAAACGAAATAACGAAAAAGGTCAAAAAGTGACTTTAACATCAGGCCAACTTAATAAAATTGGTTTATATTTTCTTTTTAATCTTTATTTTACTATAAGTAAATGGGATTGCTCATAATGAATTAACGATTCCGACCAACGACGAAATAAAAAAAAACTGTTTTTAAATATACATAAAATATAGATAGCTGTTATAAGTAAATACTTAAGTACTTAAGTTGGCCCGATGTTAGTTTTACTTGTTGACTTTTTTCGTTATTTCCTTTTTTTATTCAAAAGGGATTTGCCCCTTTTTAAAGTAAAGTTTTGTGTAAAGAGCTTACGTGTACTGCTACTTTTAATTTGCTTTGCTAACCAAAAAATATCTTAAGGGTGCGCAGACCAAAAATAAGCCAAAAATGTAGTCACGGTTAGGTTGATATATGATGAAAAAACTATCGTATTACATAAACAAAATATATATTTAGTATCAAAGGGAACGTGTTTACATTTAGACCATAAACTCATAACACACTAAAGTTTTCTACAAAATCATTTAAAGTTGGGCAAAAATCATGAAAACGAATGGCAGCGTTTAGTTGATATCTTATAGTTTACCTAAATTATTATACTTCTAATTATGTCTAAACAATAATATCTTGTCTGTCTTAACTACAGATCGTCCGTCTCACATTATCGATTTATCGAGCGGTTTTTTAAATTATTATATTTCAAATTAACACGTTAAATTCCCCATAAAAAAATAGTATGACGAAGACATTTCAAAAAAATATATGACACCTGTCACTTATGGACGGCGCACCCTTAAATATTCAAGTCATGTACTTACATTGGGATAAAAGAAGCTGATAATACTGATAATAGTAATAATAATTTGTGCTTAAATGTAAAAATCTGTAAGTGCAAGATCCGGACCTTCGTTGTCATAGTTTTTTACGTTTATTAATTCAAAGTGACCTATCTGTCTAAATGATAATTGATTGGTAAAGTAATTTATATTTTGTTATATGACATTTTTATCGACATATAAAAACATATATCTCAAACTTGTTATTGAGAACGTAAATAGGAAATGATAGTTTAAAAAACGACATGTTATCAGTTTAAAGTCGTACCTTCATTGTGTAATGTATATATTCAGAGATATATGTAGTTTTAACTAGTCGTTGTTAGGTAGCACATAAGATTACTGAGAACTTAATCAGAATTTTTTACAAGCTATATTTCAATGTGTCCGATTGAAAGATGTGAATTATGAGCCATTACGCTTTTACGTTTTCAACGTAACGTACGTTATACACTAGTGATTATTTTTAAATAAATGCAATTTTTTTTTATAAGTCATTGTACAATTTGATAAACTTTTTTGTGTTTATTTCCATTCCTTGTATCATGCAAGGTGAACTTGGAGTATCTACGTAACGTACGTAACGTACGTAAGTATCTACTACTTATTTAGCTTAACATGTTTTTATCTATTAATTTGTCTTAACTTTTTTGAGATTTTCTACTTTTTCCATTTGTTGTAATTTACTAAAAACCAAAACAAGTATGGAATAAAAAAATTTTTTTACAAAATTTGAAACATTAAAATAGAAGATTTTTAAAGAGCGACGTTTTTATCACTTTAATAGATATTGTCAAATCAGGTGACCACATCGCTTCTTAAAAAACGCAACACGATCGTTATTTGTTTCTAAAAATCGAGCTTCACCATCATTCCTTTGGTGGGACAAGAGCACAAGACACACAAGATCGTAGGTGCACACGATAAAGTTGAGTTTGCTGCATTGCTGGGTGCACTTGCACACAGTCCTGTTGCACTGCACCGTACCTATACACCGATTGCCGATGTGCTGATGGTTCGTGTCGTATTGAAGGCCACCACCGCGGAAGGCACGAGGCACCTGCTCTATATGTTTATGTATTAGTTTTAAAGGCGCGGCTGAATCTGTTACTAAGCCGCTCCGGTCAATCGGTAACTGAAACGTGAACGCTATTTCGAGGTTACCTCGAAGTTTGTTTTAGTTATTGTGGAGGACGGTTGAACTACACTGACTTTGTATTTTTATATATGTAAAAATATGAAAAATATGTGAAAAAATGAAACCAAGAAAGTTGGTGCGTTACAAGTCGCTAAAATAAGCTTAACCACACCATTTCTTAGGTCAATCATTATAAGACAGAAATACTTCTTAAATAGTTCTATCGTCTTTGGCAACTGGTTGTGAATCTCAGTTGCCAATGTGGCCGGAGGGGTAATTTCTAGACTAAGAAATGTATCTTAGGATGTTGTGAATCCAATCGACATTATAAATAGCTGTTGTGTAAATCTCGTGCTGATATTGTATTACATACTAGTAAAGTTATGTAGAGTAAACGCCAGGAAATGAGTTCGATTCACTGGACCGTAGGGATTTGGTCCGATACACGGTTGATACCTTCAGTATTGATACTTGTATGTCAAGGAATCTTCATTGGTTCATTAGTTATCTATTTTGAAGGCAATTATCTAACTTGAGGTTGAATGATTGTTTCGTCTTAGCAATTCTAAAAAGCATGTTCAGCAGAAATTTTTTATTTGTATATTTACTTTTCACGTAACTTTATTTAGCTCTCTCCTACAATAATTACCTTTTTAAATATTATTATAGCTATACAGCTTAACCAAAGACAAATCACACAAAAATCTTACTTTATTAAAAAAACTTCTTTTAATTTAAGTGTTTTATGTGATAAAAATATAACAACGGATTGTCAACAAACACAGCTGTTTATAAATACTTAGTTTTCCTTCTATCATCATTAATTAATATTCTTTTAAAATTGGTAACATTTAAGTTTATCAATTGCAGCTAGAAGTTCGTTATTATTTTGAGATCTGAAATCGTAAAATAGTTACTAGTTGATTTAAAGGATGTTGACAACAATAAAAAAAAATTAAGAACATTACAGTAGTCGCATATGATGTGTAACATTTATTTCGCTAGCAAACCAGCAAACGGACTACTGACTGAAATATATATATATATATTGCACGCACTGGCTTACATAAAAAATAAGAAGACTGCTGAAGGTAAGCTTTATACAAATGCATACCACACTATATTTGAAAGATAATACCTATAAATATATATATATATATATATATATTGTATATATAGAAGGCGAGCGGATCACACTATTACGCTACTTCCGTCGCATTTCTACGAAATCACTCGCACAAATTGTACATATAGAAGGCGAGCGGAAAGATGTTACACTTCAATAATAATTTCCAGGTCATTAATAGTATAAATGAAATCATGTAACAGTTCCTTAAAACATTGACCTATTTCATATTTGACCTAAGCATGTATTTTTGTAACCTAAAAAGTTATTATTAAACACTGAATTGACGGAACAAAATGGTGACGTCATACTTTGCCATTCCAATACAATTTCTATCAAAGAAAATCGTACGAATCGAATTTGGTAGTTTTCTATAAAGAAAACTACCAAATTCATAATGAATATATACATAGCTCAACTATTTACAAAACCGAATTACAAAATTTATAAAATATGAGCATTCAAAAGATTCCACGTTTATAATTTTAAATTAAATTTTAAATACTTTTTAAATTAAATTAGTAAAATGGTTTCCAAATTTGAATTTTTCCGCATCAATTTTTATGACTAAATGTGTCAGTCGCCTATGGTGAGGCGCCATAGTAACGTGGCGACTGGCGAGTTTAACACTCATTTATTGCATCCGTCGTTGACCTCTAACACGTTAACTTGTGTCAAGGTTCCAATCAATCCTGAACGTGTGGTATAATCTACTTCATAAATCACTAATTAATCTTTGAGAAAATTTCCTGTTTTCTGCATTAGATTTGTTTTTAATTTTTATATAAATGTTTTTTACATTTGTCACAACCTTACACTATTTGTTTTTATTACAGGTTTTTATATATATGAATATAATGTACAATTTTGTAATTTATCGTATATCTGTCTTCAATTAATCCAATCAAGCAAATCTTTCAAGATTTACAAATCCATAATTAAGCTATGTAGTGACATTGAAATGTAAATTTTTAACAACCATTATAATAACGTTGCAAAGACAATAAATATACATTAGCTAGTGTTCATAACCAATTATGAATTATACCCATTACCAAATATTGGGTAGTTGACTAGCTAGGAAAACTTTTTAGCCACAACGATATTTTTAAAAAGAAACTGTATGAGAATGGCAAACTATGACGTCACTGTTGGGTTCCGCCAATTTAGTGTTTTAAAAACTTTTTGGTTACAGAAATCTTTGGTTATAAAAAATAGGTTAATGTGGTAAAGAACAGGTTAATGTTCAGGAATCGTTGTCAATTTCCTTATTCGACTTGTTTGGACATGTTTTTTTGTAGAGTTTATGCAAGCTTCACATTAAAATAAACAACTTCAATGTAAAATAACATGTAAAAATTAACCCGCGAGTGTATAAAGTTTTTAATTCATTTAGTACGACACAAGAAATAGATTGGGAGATTTGAAAGTTTTAAATTTATTGAAGTAAAAGAGTTTCCTCTATAGATTGGACTTGTAGCCATACCCAAGAAAAACCAGAGCAATTATGTCAGCGGTAAGGAAAACCGAGTCCCAACCATATCTCCACGGACCCAACGTCCCAGCCTTTCAATACCGGGAATACGGCAAGTGATCTGATGTGTTTGCACGTATGTTACAGACAGGATTTGCTGGTCGTCGTCACGCGATCTCGCAGCTAGACAATGATGGCGTCAATTAGAGCCAACGTTACTCGCCTCGTGAACCCAGCGGAGGGGCGTAATCTGCCCAGCTATTCCCGACGGTCGTTGATCTAATTTAGGGGTGTCGCTGCCTTTATGCCCTTGCTTGCTAGGGACACGATCAGGGATGCCTAGGGATGATCTTTATTAAAAGAAAATGTAATTCACGTTGCATTCCGTGACAGTCTCTATGCGAGACAACACTCTTTTTATGACTATAACATGCCCTACTTAGTTAGTGTTTGTGTTTGTATTGTTAGTTGTCGTAATAAATACAATAAAAGTAAAGATTTGGGGAACTGTTTGTCTAAAACAGGAAATTTTGCATTACTTCTTAAAGTTTTACTCCCAGTACACGTATGGTTCAACATTGTTCTGATAGAAAAAAATCTATTCTTTTGAAATATTTTAAAGAAGAAATTGGCAAAAGTGTCAAAGCCGTTTTCTTTGCATTCGTAATTACTACAATTGTAGTAACAGCCCTAGTCTAATTGAGCATTTGAGCGGTGCGTGCCTGCTAATGGACTAATTACGTATATGAGATGTGAATTGGTGAGTCAATGCAGGACGTGGCGGTCGTGGGTGGCAGACGGCATGGCTCCGCTCAGCTCTGACATAGTTTGTTATTGTGATTTAAAATCGCGCTTCTTTACATTTTCCATTAAAGTACCAACAAAACCACGGACACAAGCGGGACACCGCCGAGAACTCATAGGTCGATTTCGCGCTATCTACTCATAATGTCATCGAAAATAAAAGCGCATCTAATTTGCTTACCACATTCCTGTTTCCAAATTAAGAGTTGTCACGTTCCATCAGTGTGATATTATCATTAAGATCAAAACAAGAACGTAAAATTTAGATGATTTTAATTAAAATAACGATGTTAGGTGTATCGAAATTGTATATTCTGAACGGAACTGGTATAAATGGTGCTTCTAACTTTCGCTGCAGACGCCTCGCGTATAACGGCTCATGGAGACACGCGCCAAAAAAAGAAAGAAAAAAAAAACAAGAACATGTTGGTTATTTGCGCGTAACGGCCCCGGTAGCAGTCTCGATGCTCGGTAGCAATCTCGCTGCTCGGTAGCAATCTCAGTAATTTCCACTTGATCGCATGCTTAAAATAATTAGGAACGGAATTTATTTGTAAATGCCTCACTCGACGATGACTTTTACGAATATCTCGACGTTGTTTTTTCACGATGGAGGCTGATATACTGTTTGAAATCGCTATTAATTTAATATCAAGCACGTGATGACTGATTACTCATAATTTTTAGAAAGGAAAGAATGCACGAATAATGCCGTCATGATTTGAAATGAAACCTCAATCGAAACAACAATGAAAGATCTGACAATGTGAAAAAGCTAATCGTTTTCTTCATAATCACAATAGACACACGATTGAACTTAATGTTAACATTTATTTTGGTTGTAATGGAATTTTTCGTGTTTATTGAACACAAGGTGGAGCTTGAATGACTGTCACTCCCTTTGAGAGCTGGTCTTCGGGGCAGTTTTTATTCTACAATTTTTCAAAATTTGCCATATAATGTCAGCTTTCGTTTAAATTGTCTTGTTGAGTCATTTTATACCTATAAGAAGTTGTACATATTTTTATTTAAATAATTTCTAAAAGTTGTTGCGTTTGGCAAAAGCTCTACGCGAGTGACGGTTATCTAGCTCGCTCTGAATAGAAGAAAATAACTTATTGTATAGTCTATTTCTGTCTAATGTTCGCAATAACTTATCATCTACTTACAACAAAAAAATACAAAAGTTGTCACATTCCATGGTTTTCCAACAAGAATATAGATAACGATAACATGACGATACTATAGTGTCAACCTATACAAATCTAAGAAAACATTGAGAGCGCTCAAGTCATAAACGGATTCCGCTTAAAAGAAAACTACGCTTATGAAAGACCTCTACGCGGAGCCGATGAAAAAAAAAACATGACACAGTTTAGAGAGAACCATCTGTGTAAGCACGTGCGTGCCTCTAATCAACACATCGCCACCTGCCGTACGAACTTTCAATCATTGTTCACGGATACACTCATCGCGCAGACTCGCCATCTATAAAATCTTTTATCTCAGCAATATTTATCTTACGTATCTGTTATTGTTATACTTTCCAAGCAGGTGCGGGCGTAGAATAAAAACACGCGTTCAGTTATCTCGGTGGACGTGAAAAAGGTAATCTCGAACGCATTATAGAATGCACGCTAAACTGGCCAGTGATAATCCAGAAATACTTTGTTACCTATCTTTTTTTGACGTAACGACTTATGAGCAATGCTTTCACAGGGATGTAAGTACGGGTATTTAGGATACGCTCCTTTGTACGGCTAATAGTTTTGCGGTTCGTGCACACAGAAAAGGAAGTGTATTCTAACGACCTCGCTAATGAGCTAACCTAATTTTTAACACTACCTGCCAGCATTCTTTGTTATTTTTTATGTGTTTTTTATTAATTTGCTAATTTATTTAGTTTTTCGTTAACGGCTTAATTAGTTATTCAATTGCCAAACAATTAAATTAAACCTGTTCGCTAATGACTGATTGTAGTTTTTGCGAACATTCGAATGAAATAAATCTTTTAACTACTTATGCATTTTAAAGACTGCAAAATTTCTAGAGGCCTAAACTGAAAAACTAATAACTCTAAACATCACATGGCGGTTGAGATTTTGTGAATTTTCAAGCAATTTCAAAATGCCGAGGCACCGGATGGTTGACCAGACCAAAAAAATGTCTTAAAATATGCTTCGTAAGGCACGTTCAGTACTTAGTTGGTTTCGGTTGTTGTCGTAAAATATCAGTTGGCAAAACCCATGAATCCCCATTATGCCAGAGTGGTGGGCTACGGACTACTTCATATACTATTGCTCATGTGGGGAAAAGCTAAGCCCAGCATTGGGACGTTTATAACCAGATGATGATGAAAAATAGATGATTGAACGTGTAATCAATATGTTTCGGTTCTGTCGCTAACTCCTCTTTTCACATGAATGCGACATAATCGATGTCATAAAAGTGCATATCTCGTTCGTAGCAAATGTAGTGCGTCGTAGCGTTTTTTGTCTAAAAACTGCTACGGAGCTACGATGGATAAGTTATGATAAGTTGGCGTTTAAATCATGCTGCC